>MU226906.1:1862913-1899793 GCA_018584345.1 Thuja plicata
ACAACACTCAAAGTGAGGATAGTCAAAATCCACCAAGTCCACTTCATATTGACTTGAGCGGAGAAGAAGAAGTTACCAAAGAAGATTTGACAATAAAAGGTAACATAACTGATGATATCAATGATGAGTCATGGTTAGAGAACATTGTCAATGATATTATAGGAAAAGACCCTGCAGAAAAAGTGCAAAAATTTGAAGATATAAATGTTACACAGGGCAATACCGATAAACAGGATTCACCTATTAACACTGTAGAAGTCAATACACCAACAAACATGAACATATTAATCGATGTTGTTGATATTGAATCAAGTCAGGAGAAATCATCTAAGAAATATGATGATATACCCCAAGACATGGGTAATGATGGAATTAAAGATGCATTAAATATTCAAAAGAATACAGATACAGAAATGAAAGATGCAACCGACACTTAGCAAGAAGTGTCTACTGAAAAAGAGAAAGGAGCAGATAAAAAAATAGATGAAACATTGAGAAAGGATGAAGAGAAAGAAAAGAGTGAAAAATTCAAACAGGATGAAAGCAAGGAAGAAAAAGAAGATAAATTTGTTGATACACCCAAGGCAAATGAGGAGATGTCTTCACAAAACTAGTCGATGGACTCAGAATAGAAACAAAAAGATGCTTCATCTTCTCAACCCTCACCCACCAAATCAATCCAATCTCAAGGTTTACAAATGGTAGTACACCAATCTGCCACCCAGCCAAAGAAGAAAAAGAAAAAGGCATTGAAGAAAGATATCTTGGCTGTCACACTTGATGAATTAATAGAAATACCCAAGTGGGATGTATCCACTTTAGATACTGAAACACTTCAAAAGTTTGGAGTGATGTGTCAAGGAAAGGAAATTAAAGAGAAAATGAGAAAGGCACATAGGGAAGCCCAAGCACTTGAACATGCAAGAGACATTCTACATCAAATTGTTCCAAATGTCAAAATTGAAGATAACACATCAATCATGGAACAAATAGCAGTTCTAAATGACGTCATCACAAATAAGAATGTAGTTGTAGAGAAAGCAATGGAAGAAAAGGCAGAGATGAAGTATCAATACAAACTAATTGAGAAGATCAGCCAAGAAGTGGCAAAGAACAAGGTAAAGCTATCTGAACTAGCAAGTGAATTAGAACCTATGATTTATGAAGCTATTACCTTAGTTCAAAAATTATGCACATTAGAAAATTTCACTAAAGAAAATACTGAAAAGCTGTCACAATTAGATTTAGATTTAACAGCTAGTGCACTAAGTTTAACCTATGATGCAAACACTATAAAGCTACATCATGAAAAGATAATAGAGGTAAACAAATTGAGACAATAAATATGCGATGTAGAGACTCAATTTAGAAATGAGGTTACAAAGCTTCAAGGTCAAATTTTTCCAAACCTTACCACT
Source organism: Thuja plicata (assembly GCA_018584345.1). NCBI lineage: Eukaryota > Viridiplantae > Streptophyta > Pinopsida > Cupressales > Cupressaceae > Thuja > Thuja plicata. The sequence continues at coordinate 1,864,332 of MU226906.1, forward strand.
CTGCAACAACATATTACAGATGCAAGAAATCTAATCACAACCCCATAAATGTCTGTGGTATACAACATATACAACATGCATGTGAGGATATCACTTGAGCATTTAGCTCTTGAGAATTTAAAGGAGAAATGGGAGAAAATGATGGAAGAAATCAAAGCCTCACACTCTCACATTTTTGAAAATATGTAAGTACCTTTGCCCTCATTATCAAAAAAGGAGGAATGTATACATATGTACAATAGACTTTAGTAAGAAAAAGGAGGAATGTATACATATGTACAAAATACTATATGAGGATATGTATAATGTATGTACAACAAAGATAGATATGTACTTAAACTTACACTTATCAGCATATGCATAGGGGGAGTCATTTCATGACTAAGAAAGAAGTATACACAGGTGTACATACTAATGCATCAAGTATGTTGCACATATTAGTTTTTGATACTAATGTCAAAGGGGGAGATTGATGACATTAAGTTTTTCCATTAGTATAATTAAAGGGAAAAACATGATAAATACCATCGGTATATAAGCATAACCAACAGATAGTAAGCATAACTGGCAGACAACAAGCATACCCGACAGGATAGAATGTCTAACGTGAAAATGCTAAGTATAGAAATTACCAATGATAAGCATAACTGACGATATAGTTTTGAGAACATCGCCGACAGAGAAGAAAAGGCATACCTAAAAAATAGTTCAAGTAAGGAACATCAACAAAGAAGAAAATTGACAGACTAATAGAGCAGCTTCACCATCAGAACCGACAGTCAGTTCAAGAACCCGCAAAAAGTGGATCTAATTTTACACGTCAAATAAATCAATGTAATTCTATTTATAGAGTTTTTATTTGTTTTAAATCTTAACTTGAGGGTTAAGCAAGCATATTGTAAATGTTTTAAAGCATCCTAATGAATCTAAAACATATCTAACTAAAGATCAAGGTCAAGTTGTAAACCTTGGATCTAGAGTTAATTTGAAAAGTGTGAATCAAGAATAGAACTAGAAACTAGTATAAATAGATATTCCATCATTTGTAATAAGAGAGACTTGTAATCATTTGAATATGATAGTATCTATGGAGAGAATCTAAGAAAAATAAGAGAATCTATGCAAAGTTCAAAAACAAATCACAATAGTTATCAAGAACACATGAAGGCTACCGAAGATATGTTATCAAGAACACATTGTAAGCTATACAGGATATGTTATCAGCAATTTGAGATTGCATTCACTATTAGATCAACATTTATATTGTAGTTGCATTCTAACAATTGCATCACAACAAAAGTCCTTTTGTAGAAGGTGGACTTAACTATTCTTTGATAAATCTCTTAACAGAGTCCACACCTAACGGTGTTGCTAAAGCTTCAAACAAAGTAGATCCTAATAGGTCTCCACTCTAATACTCTTAACAGGGTAGATCATCAGAAGTGATCAATTGTAAGCCTTTACTAGCTCCCTTCTTATCTGCAGATAGTGAAGTTTTGTGGGTAGACATCCCCACCACAGTTTTTATTTCCTAACAGGAGTTTTCTGCGATATCATATCATGTGTTATGTGTTATTTTTTTTCATGAATATTTCTTGAATGTTTATACATGTAAAGAACTTATATTATGATTACACATACATAATCAAACATGAACTGATAGATAGGTACATACAAATCTGATGACACAAAGGTTAATGGGTCAATCACATAAAAAAAATTAGAGGTACTTATTCACCCCTCCCCTCTCAATACATCATTCTAATAATTCCAACATCTCTATGAGTTGAGTTACTTATCTTTAGAGAAGATTTGAATGCAGATTATATAGATGGTAAGACACTATTGTCAAAGTTATTCATCTCAAATGATATTAGTCTACCAATCAGACTATCCAGAGTAACTATATTGTTTGCTATTGCTCTCATTTCTTGAATAGTAGAAACTCTAATAACATAAATAGACAATAAGGTTCTTAATATTTTTCTTACCACTGTCTCCTCTTCAAGTACACCTCCAAGTCTTCAGATAGAATTTAAAACCTCTTTGATTTTGTGGCTATACTAAGTAATGTTTTCTCCTTCTTTTATCCTTAGGTCATCAAACCTCCCTTGTAGGCTTTCTTCCTTTGCTTTACTTCAACTTATCCCACATTTTCTTTGTAGAGGTGCAGGTTTTGACATCTTCAAACTCAGCATCGGAGAGTGATGATGCAAGTTCTACCATCATGTAGTTATGCTCATGCTTGACTCTTAATTTCTCAAGAGTATGAGGTCCTGTAGGAAACACATATTCAGTATCTGAGTATTGAACAATATCATTTCGAATACTTGATAAGTGGATTCTTATTCTGCTTTGCCATGATGCAAAGTTGTCTTTGTTCAAATTGGGCACATCTCATTTGTTTATCTTCTTATCTTTTGCTTGAGTTTTTAAACTCCCTTTCTAAGCACACAAGCTCTGATACCAATTGTTAGTAATAACTGAGAGGGGGGGTGAATCAGTGGCCTCAAAAATATTCCAATAATCAACCCTTAAAACTTACTACCACAATATTATACCTCTAGTTATCTTTAGTCCTATAATATGAATGCCTCCAAATACTTATATCAATTTACTACTACTCAGAATGCTTTGTAAAACCTTCTACTATAGATTTACCGAATAGTAGTCTATTAATTTACCGAAAGATAGTAAATTATCTAGAGTATACCGATCAATACAATTAAGTTAAGTGTAATGAAAAATACTAAAGTAATGACTCATAAACACATTGACACGTGGATTTTTAATGTGGAAATCCTGTTAAGGGAAAAACCACTTGGGACCAGTAACCCAAAATTTTCACTCTTCTAAAGTGAACTCGGTGAAGAGCCAACCTTGTTAAAGTTTACAAACACACTTTTAGGCCGGTGTGACCTTGTTAGAGGATTTAAAATTTTAGTTTGTCACTTGATATTGGGCATCTCTATGCTACCATCCTTGATCAAACACTCACTTGGCATATCAATAGGTATCTGGCATCTCATGTTATCTTCATGATCAAAATTTTTGATACTCCATTGGATGTATCTCAATATAGAAAGGATCTTTAAATCCCGCTCTTTTAAGTGACTTTTTGAATCAATGGTTAAACTAAAACAGTATGATCTATTCACATATACAACTTATACTTGCTGATTTTCAGATCTATTATAATCTCACAAAACTATTTTGATCAATATATAACTCTATTTATACCTTTGATCCACTTTGATTCTACTCAGTGTTGTTGTGCTTTGTTGCTCTATGTCTACAAAATTCTTTAGCTCTTTCCTTAGCTTTTTGATTAGCACTGGATGAAGTTGCTCTTCATTAGTTTCTCTTTAGCATCCTCTTTTCCTTTTCTCCCCACACCAATTTGTAATGAATTGATTTGTCTCTTTATAGACATGATATCACCATTGTTAGGTTCTTGATTTTCTTGATCTTGGTGTGATCCACAATTCTTGTCAATTATATTTAAAGCAAAACTCATGTTTTATCTTGCTGAGATATTTTTTCCAACTAGAAAAAATAGCTTTAAATCAATTTCTTATCTCTGGCTTATCTTGTCAATGAAAATAATGATAACTACCAGTTCACTCTATATTTAGATCTTCCAACTAGATATTTTGTCATTTTTGAACTCAAGTTAATTTCAATTTAACTCTTTGATAGCATCGGTCAATACTCTAGTTTTCCTTAGGCTTCTCCGTCGGTTTACACTATTTTTCTGGCCGTCAGGTTTGCTTGTGATTCTGCTCGTTGGTTTTTTTTCTCGGGCATCACTGTGACTTTACTTTCAATGATCTCTATCCATCGGGTTCCACTAACCATCATTTTTTGTAGTCACTTTGTGAATGCTTGTCTTTTATGCATTACAGAAAGCATAATCTTTTTCTCTTTGATTCTCTGAAGTCTTTGACACTTTGATTATAACTGATTAGATTATATCATATTGACATCAATGACAATATAATTGATTAACTTATTTAATATCTTGCATTATCCTTCTACATTTCGGTGATCAACTTAACATCTTCAAAACATTCAATCAGTTACATTTCATCAAACCTAGTGTCCTAAATGTAATATAGTGCAAGTACATGGGGTGTTCATTGCAAAGAGGAAGTGATCAAATAAAGGTATGACCCTGCTTCCCCGTAATGGTTAAGGAATTATTTGAGGATAGCTTGTGAGTGATTGGGGTTCTCAACAATGAAGAAACATCAAAGGTGGTTTGATCTAAGGGGATGAAGATATGATTATGTTTCATATAGCACCATGTAGGCAGGAAAATACTAGGAGAAGATAGTAAAATATTTTTTATGATGTATTCAAGAGGATAGTGGTGACAAATAAGGTTTGGGAAGAGGTGTGGCATGTGATGGAAATATTTTAGGGCTATAGTACCAATATATGAAAAGAAATCATCAAGCGTGTTTTCAAAATATTTTGAGTGCGCCTAGTAGATTTATTTCAACCAAGAAAGAAGGTATGAAACATTTGATAATTGTCGGGTTAGTGAAAAATTATTGAAGTGATAATCGTTGATCAATTGATGGAGATGATGAAGACCAAGTGATAATAAGTATACATGTTTGAATAAATGGTTAGATCAGTTATTATTTTTTCATTGATGTCAAGAAATTGATTTACTGATTTTTATTGAGTTACCATGTCATAAGAAGGAGAAGTTAAATGGGTGACAAATATAGATCAGTCAATGATTAAGTAATGTCAATATAGGTGTTTGTTACTATATTTTATGTTATCAAGTCGGTAAAATTAATTGATTAAGTCATAAATTGCAAAGAGTTAAGTTATGACTGAAAAGAGTTCCTATACCGAGCTAGATAGAGTCAGTCAGTATAGAGTTGTGTTAGTCGGTTATCTGTTACCAAGTACCAAGCACTATGCAGTGAACAAATTTAGCTACCGAGTTGCAAAGTAAGTTACTGAGTACAGGATATTGATTGAAAATGATGATAAGATAAAATTTAATAAAAATCTATGATGACCTGGATGGAGATGAGAATTAAGGGAAGTTTTTTAGAAGATCTACGAGCGATAAAATTCAATGAGAAGATATAAGGTGAAGATTAAGCAGTTCAACCTAATTATAAGATGTCCATGAAAAGTTCAAGTTACAAGGTAAAAGTTAAACAATTTACCGAGTTAAGATTTATGAAGAAGATCTAATCAAATGAATGAGCGAAAATGATGCAAAACCTAAGGAAGAATATTAAGAGACAAAAGTATGTTTATATAAAGGATGAGAAATTAATAGATACTATGATGCTGGAAAATTGAATTAAAAAGTAGAAGCTAAAGAATAGAGTTACCGAGCAGAACAGAGAAGTAGAAAGAGCATAATCTACAGTCTAAAACTTAGAAAAATGGAGTATGTGATGCCATTTTTCATGTGAGCATAAAGGATCTAAACCAAGCAAAAGGTAGTTTCTATATTTACATATCAAAGTTTTATTGTTTCTTATTAGCATTTGTAATAGAGAAAATATCTTAACCAAGTGGATATAACAGTCCTATTTGTAAATCCTAGACATAGGTGATATTCCAAAAGAGTTTTTAAAGTCCTCTAGAAAGGCCACTCCTAACAGGGTGAATATCTTAACCGATCTGGGGTAATTCCCTTAATAGGATCACATTTAGAAAATTTGTTTGTAATCTTTAACAAAATAAGTTCTTAACCAAGTGTACTTTAAAAAGGTACCTTTTTACTATGGGTCACAATTCCCACAGAGGTGTTTCCCATATTGGGTTTCCTTGTTAAATCGGTGTTAACTGGGTTTGAATGATTGATTTTCATATTATGAGATGTATGGTTGTTTATGTTTTTAAATTATTTGGTGAATCAATTATTATTATATTTAGTTTTACGGAGTGAATCAGTGAGTTGATTTTTAAGTGTTTCAATTTGATTTTTTTTTATTCATCCTCCCCCCCAGTGGGACCAACAATTAGTATCAGATATTTGGTTCTCTAAAGTGTTAATTTTAAAAGGAATTGAGTCAAGATCTAAAGATGTATAAGAGGGAAGCACCAAAGTTGAATAGGGAACATTTCTCTTCATGGAAAAGTAGAATGAGATTTCATGTATCTAGTATAAAAAATATGGAATTTATTTTCTTATAACAAATATGTTTCACCGACTACTGCACCATTGAAAATCACTGAGCAAAGACAGAAGCAAGAACACACACAAGTTATGATTGAGATAGATTCTACACTTAGCAACTAGGAATATGATAAACTTGATGGATGTACTACTTTGAAACAAATGTGGGATAAGCTTATTTTGACCTATGGTGGATATCATCATGTTCAGAAAGAAAAAGAAAAAAGTCTGAGAGGTAGATTTTATTCAATGAGAATGAAAGATGGAGAAAACATAATACAATACAACACTAGACTTAAGGAGATTGTTAATTCTATCAGAGGAGATGGTGGAACCATAACATAGGAAGATGTTACAAGAAAAATGTTGAGAACCCTGCTACCGAGTTATGGTATTCGATTATCTTCTATACAATAGTTGAGATCCATTCCTTAGATGAATGTTTCACTTGATGCTACTATTGGTAAGCTGGTTGAATTTGAGATTAATGGTTTTTATAATATTTTTCCTACTACAACTAAGATTGAGTCTATATTTAAGTCATCTTTGAATATTGGAAGTTCTAAGGACTCTATACCTAGTGATGGATATTTGAGCAGTGCTAGTGATGTAGAGGGTTTGACAATATAGTGTCTTTCCTCTCCTCTAGGTGCTTATTTGACCAAGCCAACCATCCAATGGTTTTTCTTTATTGGATCTTCCACCAATTAGGTTCTCCTAGACCCTCTCCACCAACTTCTCCTCCAAGGTATAGTTGGTTCTTGGAAGACTCTAAGATTTCTAAGCTCAACTAGTCTAACTAGTTAACCAAAAGCTAGTTTCCTTCTCTACAACTCCACCTAGATTGCCAATCCTCTACCTAGGATCTTCCCACACACTCACTAAGGCTCTCCATAAACTTCTTGACCCTTTATTGTTCATTCTACATCCATCCAAACACTCCAAGACACTCCACCAATCCAATTGGTCTTTAACTCACTAGGAGGGCTAATTGCTCCACTCCTTGTAGGTCTATTTTCACCGATTTTTTCCTATTTCTTCCAAAATACCCAAATGACCCCACAAAAAAACTTTAAAATCTTCAATTCATAATTCAACCCCATTAGAATCCAAAACCTTGACCTCTGATGGAACCCAAAAATGTACTTTCTTGTAGGCCCTTGATTATAGCCTATTAATTAGGCCTCTGGACCAGTGATCATGAACAAAACCAAATCTTGTCTCCAAACTCTAATTCACCTCCAACCACCATTGAATCCTTTTAGGAGACTATCTATTACATCTATAAATTCCACTAATTCTTCCCCAAAAGGTCTTGGCTGCTCACACAAATTTGATCTTCTCCCTGTCCTAGCTCACCTAGTTTCACTAGTCAACCATAGGGCTTCATCTTTTGCCTATGAAATCCAAAGAGACAAAAAAAAAGAAACCTAAAAACCTATCTACATATCCTAACCCTAATTTCCCATGGTTTCAAACACATCCACTAGATGAAAACTAGGTTAGATCCATTTCTAACAAGGTAACACTATTTTTGTCTCTATCAAACCAGTGACCTTCAAAAATGTACAACTTAACATCTATTGAACTTCAAAACAAACTACCTATTGCATATGAAATATGAAAGTAAACACTACACTAACATGGATCCCGATCACCTATGCCAATCTGTATAGGACCGTATAGAAGAAAAGACACAGTGCAGATTATGCAAATGAGGATACAGTCATAAGTGTCTCAATCCAAAATATCATTAACCTTATCCAAACATCAATTCCATGCTCATATAGTTAAAAATTAGTTTAACTACTTTTTTTATTTCTTGCAAAAGTTGCTCGAGCAACTTTTTGCATTTTGAAGCATTTTGACTTTATATGTCAACTCGATGATTGATGTTGACTCTTAAGATCCTAAATAGGATATTTAGGGTCCAAAAACATACCTCCACCCCATGTTTCACTAAAATGGCAAATTTTCCACAATTTGAAGTCAAAAGACACAAAACCCCTAATGAGCACTAAAGCACTTACAAATTTGAAATTAGACTAACATTGCTTCCAACCTTTTGGAACTTATTCTACCCCTCACACAAACTCCTAATCCAACCCTAAACAACATCAAAACATCAAATAGGGATATTCAATGCACCATACTCCCCTGGACAAAAATAACTCAAGTCCCTTGAGTTAGGAGTTTTTCAAGAGTAACCCCATGTTTCAGAATCTCCAGCCCTGTCATCCAAGTAGCCTTAGCTTCAGGTAGTCCTTGCCAATTGATGAGATATTCCTTGTAGTTTACCTTCCTTATCTTCTTTATTACTTTAGAATCCAAGACACTTTCCAATTGCAATGGCTTTGGGGTAGGCAAATCCTTCACCCAATCATCTTCCTCCAACTATGCAAGTATAGACTGATCTGTGTCTAGAGGCGATCCCTTGTAAGTATATAAGTCACAAACATTAAAAATAGGTGAAATTCCCAAATTAGGGGGCAATTCCACTTCATAGGCATTCTTGCCATATTTATGCAGAATCTTCATTGGTCCAATCTTCTTAATGAGTAGCTTGGTTGGTTAGCCTTTAGGTAGCCTCTCCTTCCTAAGGTAGGCAAGTACTAGATCCCCAACCTTGAATTGCAAGTCCCTCCTGGTCTTATCAGCTTTGGTTTTGTACTTCTCCACTTGTTTTTGTAAAGTCTTATTGACTTGATCATGCAACTCCTTCATTTTCTCTACAAATGATTCTCCTTGCGCACTCCTCTTGTCCCTCAAACTGAGATCCCTCAGCTCCAAAATCACTCTAAGATTGACCCCATAAACTATTTCAAAGGGGATTTTACCTATACTCCTATTAATGGAGTCATTATATGCAAATTATGCCTGCCCTATGATATGATCCCAGGATTGTCCATGTTGTTTAGTCAAACACCTCAGCAAATTCCCAAGTGACCTATTCACCACTTCTGTTTGCCCATCTGATTGTGGATGGTAGGCTGAGGAAAAAGATAAAAAAGACAAATTAGTTCCAAGAATCTTCCAAAGAGTTCTTGAGAAGTGACCCACAAACTTTGTATCCCTGTCACTGACAATATTCAAAGGCAAACCATGAATTCTTACAATATCCCTAAATAAGAGTCCTGCAATCTGAGAAGCATCATTTGTTTTCTTGCATGGAATGAAGTGAACCATCTCACTAAAATGATCTACCACCACAAACACACTGTCATGTCCTCTATATGTCTTTGGTAACCCCAAAATAAAATCCATACTAAGGCACTCCCAAGGCCTTTGGGGTATAGATAGTGGTTGATACAACCCACTATTGTTGCTTTGTTCTTTTTCCCTCTAAAAAATTTGACATTTCTCTACAAATCTCCTCACATCTGATTGCATCTTAGGCTAGTAGTAATGCCTATGTACCTGCTCCAAAGTTTTATCCATTTTTAACTGGCCTCCCAAGCTTTCTTGGTGTTTTTCCTTCACAATTTTTTCCCTCATTGAGCACTAAGGTATACACATAAGATGAAATTTGAACAATAGGCCTTCCTGCAACACAAACTCATTGAAATCCACCTTGAACCCCTACTGAAACATTACACAAGCTTCATAAGCTTCTTTGAAATCTTTGTCTTCCTTGTAGAGGTCTTTCACATCATCCAATCCTAAACTTTGTAGTTGTATCTGTTGGATTTTAAGTACTCTCCTACTAAGATCATTTGCAACCTTGTTTCTAACTCCCTTCTTACACTTAATAACAAATGTGTAAGCCTGCAATGATTCTACCCACTTCATATGCGTCTGATTTAGTTTTGCTTGTCCATTTAGGAAACTTAAGGCATGGTTATCAATATAGACCACAAACTCCCTAGGTAATAGGTAGTGTCTCCACTTCTTCAAGGCTTTTACCATGGCATATAACTACAAATAATAGGTGGAGTACTTTTGTTTTGCCTCATTCAACTTCTCAGAGAAGAATACCACAGAGTGTCCCTCTTGGCTTAGCACTGCTCCTATAGCCAGCTTGCTAGCATCACACTCTACCACAAAGAGTTGATTAAAGTTATGGAATATAAGTGTAGGTCTCTCTTTAATCCTCTTTTTCAACATCTCCAACCCCTGGTCTTCTGATACTATCTATTCAAACTTGCATTTGATTTCACCTTTTATAGTGTTCAGAGATACATGACTAAAATTTCTTACAAATTTCCTATAGTAGGAGGCCAACCCATGGAAACTCCTAACATCCCCTATGGACCTAGGTGTAGGCCATTCCAAAATGGACTTAACTTTATCAGGGTCCATTTTCATACATCCATTAGCAACCATAAAACCAAGGTAAACAAGTTCAGTTTTCATAAAATCACACTTCTCTTGATTAATCATCAACTTTTCTTGATGTAGCTTTCTTAATACCATCTCCAAATTATTCATGTGCTCCTCCTTGGGCCCGCTAAATATCAAAATATCATCAAGGTAACTATTACAAACTTACCAACAAATTCTGCCAACACTTTATTCATGAGCCTCATGAATGTGCTAGGTGCATTACTTAGGCCAAAGGGCATTACTAGCCACTCATACAAACCCTCATTGGTCTTAAAATCAATTTTCCACTCATCACCTAGCCTCACCCTTATCTGATGATACCCTGACTTCAAGTCCACCTTAGAAAAGTAATAAGATCCTCCAATATTATCCATCAAGTGTTCTATTTGGGGCATTGGGAACCTATATATGATTATGATCTTGTTTATAGCCCTAGATTTTTTACACATCCTCCATTTTCCATCCTTCTTAGGTTAAAGTACTATTGGCACAGCACATGGGCTTAAAATTTTCCTTATCAACCCATTATCCAACAAATCTTGGATCTATTTTTCTATCTCTGCATTTTGGCTTGGTGTCATCTTATATGCTTCTTTGTTTGGAAAATTTTCTCCAGGAATGAGGTCAATCTGATGACTCACATCCCTCATATGCGGTAAGGAACTTGGAAAACCATTATCTACTATGTCATGATACTTCTCCAACAAAGCTTGTATCTTTGGTGGAAAACAGATTTTCTCCTTAGTTTCCTCCTTTGGTTTGATCACTACTACACAAAATTCTCCTTTCTCCTTCTTCATGTCCTTTAGAAACTCTTTCCCACTCAACAACATCACACTTTTCCCCACATGCTTCTCTTCATTGGTTTCTTGCAATGGATCCATTTGGAATTTCTTTCCTAGTTTGGTGATAACATAATTATTCTTCTCTGCATCATGTACTGCTTTGACATCATACTACCATGGATGTCCTAGGAGAAGATGGCATGCATCTATACATATTATGTCACATATGACCTTGTCCTAATATTCCGCAATTTCAAACTTAACCATAGTCTACTCATCTACCACTATTTGTTGACCCTTGTTCAACAATGAAACCTTATAAGGTGTGGTATGATGTATCCTTCTCAACTTCAATTACTCCACCATCTCAGTGGACACTATATTCTCAGTGGATCTAGAGTCTGCTATAACCTTACAAATCTTCCCATGAGACCTACATGTTGTCTTGATTAAGTTCTTTCTTTGGGGTGGCTCTATGGTGCTAGGTAATTTCAATAAGGTTCTCCTTAACATCAAGTTCTCTCCATCTAGTACTAGCCCTACCTTGGAAATGGGAGAAGTAACACTTTGAGTGTCATCTTCTTGAAGTAATTGATTCCTTCTATCCCTGATTGAAGATGAGGAAGCCTTCTCTGGACACCTGCCCATTATGTGACCCACTTGGTTGCAATTATAACACCTACCAGTGAAAATAAAATTACATCTCCTTTGGGTTGGATCCTACCTCTGGGTGGTCCTCTACCTTTGTATCCTCCCCTTTGGAAAGATCCTCTATATTGGTTTCCTCCACTACTATCCATGGACTGATTGTCTTCTTGTCTATTAGGGCTCTGTCCCCTACCAAAGTTACTTCTTCCTCTTTGGAACCCTCTATTATTGCTGCCACCTCTTCCCCTTTGATGGAATTAATTCCTTCTAGCCTTGTCTTATTCTCTTAAGGCCAATTGAAAAAATTAATGCATACTATCCGGAGCCATCATGCTTATCTCATCTTGTATCCCTTGCCTTAGCCCATTGAGATACCTTGCCACTTTCTCCATTTCATCTTCTTGTCTCCTAGCCCTTAGGCTTAGTTTATGGAACTCCCTCGGTGTAAGAACTCACTGACATTTCTTTTTGTCTTAGATTCTATAGATTTTGATATTTGGATTTCATAATCAGTAGGCAAGAATTGTGCCCTTAACTTGATTTTCATTCTCTCCCAATAAACAATATTTTTCTTTCCACTATTCACTCTTTCATCATGCATCATGTTCCACCACACCATTGTAGATCCCTTGAGTCTTGCCTTAGCATAGTTAACTCTCTTCTCCTCTGCTACCTCCTTGTAATAAAATTGATTATCTATGGCCTCTAGCCAATCTAACAACTCGTCTCCATTTAAACTGCCACAATAGTATGGTATGTGTTCCATGCTATCCTTGATTAAATATTTGAAGGCATCTAAGAATACCTTTTTTTATTTGTCTATCTTAGGTTCCTTCCCTTTGTTTGATGACTCTTTTGTCTAACTCTCATCTCCATCACTTTCATCTCCCCATTCTATGATCTTCTTCTTTCTCTTTGTCTCGGACACATTATCCTTCTCCAAGAGGCCTTGGACCAATTCCACTATGGAATATGTTGATGTTTTGTATAGCAATAGTGAGGGTCATAAGTGTTGACACATGAGACCACTACACATTCTGTTTGATCATCCTCCCTAGCTAAGAGGGAGTGTTAATGTTCGTAGCTTCAGTCGTATGATCATTAGAATATATATAATACATGTTGATTAATAATAATATATTATATATATATTATTATTAATCATATGAAAATTTAATATTTAATATTCAATATTAAATTATTATATTATTCTTAATTAATAATTGATTGATGAAACATTATACGATTGATTAAATTATGATTAATAGGAAGAGGCATGTCCTTTCTTATAAATAATAATGAATAGACATGTCCCATGAAGGGACATGTCTCTCCTAGCCTCATTCCTAATATAAATGAAAGAGAGATTGTTGCATTTGGAAAACACATACAAAAAAGAGTGTTATTGCATTTGAAGCTATCCTAAAACTTAACACCTACTCATTTCCTTAGGAGGCATGTTGTCAACCTCTTGAATCTCCTCCCCTTCAGACATACACAACCTTCAAGCTATTCTGGCTCTGATACCACTTTGATGTCGAGGGTTTGACAATCTAGTGCCTTTCCTCTCCTCTAGGTGCTTATTTGACCAAACCAACCATCCATTGGTTTTTCTTTATTGGATCTTCCACAAATTAGGATCTCCTAGAACCTCTCCACCAACTTCTCCTCCTAGGTATAGTGGGTTCTTGGAAGACTCCAAGATTTCTAAGCTCAACTAGTCCAACCAGTTAACCAAAAGCTAGTTTTCTTCTCTACAACTCTACCTAGATTGCCAATCCTCTACCTAGGATCTTCCCACACACTCACTAAGGCTCTCCATACACTTCTTGACCCTTTCTTGGTTATTCTGCATCCATCCCAACACTCCAAGACACTCCACCAATCCAATTGGTCTTTAACTCACTAGGAGGGCTAATTGCTCCACTCCTTATAGGTATTTTCACCGATTTTGTCCTATTGCTTCCAAAATTCCCAAATTACCCCATAAAAAAAATTGAAAATCTTCAAGACATCATTCAACCCCATCAGAATCCAAAACCCTGACCTCTAATGACACCCAAAACTCTACTTTCTTGCAGGCCCTAGATTATAGCCTATTAATTAGGCCTCTCGACCAATGATCATGAACAATTGCAAATCTTATCTCTAATCTTTGATTCACCTCCGACCACCTTTGAATCCTTTTAGGATATTGTCTAGTGCATCTATAAATTACCAGCTTGTTGCCCCAAGTTCTATTTCTTTCAAAAATGGTTGAATGGATTTTCAAATTTTATTCATAAGTCACTAAGTGATGGAAAGAACATGAGTAAATAAAATATATGAAAATAGATTGAAAATGAATGTGGAATGAATATGTAATGAAAAACTAATGATAATGAAATGATATCCAATGACAATAATATGAAAATCAAACTATGAAATGACAATGATAGTGATACATAATGACTTTATAAAATGATAATGGTAATGCAGTGAATGTGAAATGAATATGTAAACATAATGACCTAAAATGATGCAACGAAATAAAACTAATAGGCATATTATATGCTATTATAATTTGATTGGAATGAAATGATTTGATTAATGACTAATGCAAATAAAAGGATAATGTAAATGTAATGATGAAATGAGATGACATGATATGCAATCATTTGTGTCAGTGTCCAATGTACTCAAACATAAGAATGATAAGCTTCCAAGCCTTGAGAAACCCATAAATTCTAAGAATGAAATGCAATCTAGCATGAATGCAATCAAAATGCAAAACTAAATGCAATGTTTTCATCCTTGTTTTGATCATTTTTTCACGCTTTTTTAATAATTGATCTTTGTGAAAAATTTTAAGTTAGTACGAACATTGATGGTAAAATTAAACCATGATAACCTAAGTACTGTTTACATGGATTTTGATATTTTACAAGTTAATACAAGCATCTAGGTATAAATGAACTGAGATGACTTGAATATTTCTTGTGTTTAACAAACAAGAATTAATCTTTTTCACATACAAACCTATGATGTCCTCGATGGTTCTTTGTACTAACAATAAATTCACAAACAACAAAAAAAAGAAAAATACCATGCTCCATCATCGCTTGTCTAGTTTACTACCTCATTGAGTTACTTAAGAGACATGGTAAGAAAAATCAAGATAGAACCTTGATGAACAATCCTAAAAATGTAATCATATCATCATCCAAAATAAATCATCCATTTATTATATGATTGTTGATGTTGATTAATTGTTTTCAGGTATTTTTTTTTGTTCATTTTTGAAATTCTTCATCTTTGTTTTGTGATATATTCTCAGATTTGTTTGTTTGTCTTATTGTTTTAAGCTCAGGATTTATTTAATGAGGTTCAGGATTTTTCCCCCAGTTAGACACAATGACTTAATGAAATAAAAATGAGTCCCCAATCCATGATGGGATCTTATCTACACATCTCAGATATTTACAAAAGGGGGTTTTATTTTGGATATTTATGAGGTTGAGAGGTGCACTAGTAGATGGAAAAGATTATTATCACAAGTAGCACTTGTTTTCATGGTTTTCACCAATTGTTTTTATTATAATTTTTTACCATATTTTATTTTATTTTTACCAAGGCACCTATTTTCTAGGTTTTCACCAAGTTATCTTTTTCTCCTTTTTGTATTTTTGACTTTTTGTTTTTTTATTTATTTTTGTATTTTTCAGGATGTTTTTAGACATAGAAGTTTTTGAGATGCTTGGTGTTGATTGGTTCTTCTAGGAGATCATCTCCTTTTGGAGCGGATAACTAATAAGCACCAAACCAATACATAGATATGATGATAAAGGGTCCTAGCCAATTTGGCTCAAACTTTCCCTTTGTTTCCCAGTTTTGTTGATTGTCTTGATTTTCCCTCAATACTAGATCACCAACTTGAAACTCTTCATGCTTCACCTTGTGATTATAAATAGTTGATATTCATTTTTGATAAACGTTTAGGTGATCAAAAAAAATTGATGGCACTCGCCTAGCAATTGTATTTCCTACAGTCTTGAAACTCAATAATCCTTATCGATGATGAATCCTTTTAATTGAACTTTGAGTGAAGGTAGTTCTACCTCAATAGGTAAGTCATCTTCTCCATAAATAAAGGTGTATGGTAAAGCTCAAATTGGTATTAAGATACTAGTATGATAGGTCCTTAATTACAGATTAAGTTGAATATGCCAATATCGACAAGTTTCATTTACTTTCTTCTTCAGTGTCTTCAATATAGTCTAGTTTGTAGCCTCTTCTTGTCCATTTACTTGAGGATAATAAATAAAAGAGTAATGTTGTTTGATGTGAAATTTTTCACATAGCTTATCTACATCCTTATTATTGAACTTTTTTCCATTATATATAGTAATAGAAGAAGGGATTACATACCTGTATATTATGTAACTCAAGATAAACATGGAATTTTTTTTACCTATAGCCATGATGAGTGGTGTAGCTTCAACCCATTTGGTGAAATACTCTCTAGCTCTGATGATGAACTTGTGTCAATTAGAAGATGAGGGATATATCTGTCCCACTAACTCAAGTCCCCATTGAAAAAATTCCCATGGAGTTGTGAGAGGATAAAGTTCTTAAGAAGGTGCATATATGATATTCTTATGAATCTAGTATTTCTTGCATTGTTTAGAAAACTAAAAAGAATCATGTTCCATGTTTGGCCAATAGTACCCTATTTGTATGAGTTTCTTTGCTAGGGTAAGACCACTTGAATGTGTCCCAAAAATACCTTTGTGCACTTATTTTAAGTTTTTTTAAAATTATTCATGTTCAATACATCTAAGGAGAGTCCCATCAAGACCTCTTCAACATAGGGTATCGATGATCGGGGTGTAACGAGAAGATTGGCAAATGAAATTTCATTATTTATTCTTCAACAAATAAGGTGGAAGGGTGTTGTCTTTTAGATAAGTATATATCTTTTTTTAGTGTGAGGAATTAGGACCCACTAATTAGCAAATTATTTTGGATTCAGGACTATCATGGGCAAAATTAAACAACTCTTCCACTAGAATTTCATAACAAGCTTGTTGTTCGAGAACCTGTAGAAGTGACACAAGAGTAGCCATGGAATATGTAGGTTTATTATCTAATCTTGTAATTTTTTCAAATGTGATCTCAAAAGAGTATTTGTTTACATTGTCAACTATTCTCTTGTATGGCATCATCTTTTCATCTTTTGTTTGATTGTCATCATTGATCTGATTGATCACTAGTTGAGAATTTCCATAGACATGAAGTTCTATTGTTTTCCATTTGAGAATCATTTTAAGTCTAGTAACTAATGTCTCATATTCTTCTATATTATTGGTACAAGTAAACATCAATTTTTATGACTTTGAAATGGTGTGTCCTTAAGGAGTGACAAACAAGATTCCTGCACCAAATCCATATTGTGTATATGATCCATCAAAGTATAATTTCCATGGTAACTCTATGACTCTAAGAATAGATGCATCTAGAAATTCAATGTGTAAAGGTGTGTCATACTGTAGTGGAGCTTCTTCTAGTTGATTAGCAATTACATGTCCTTTTATTAGCTTTCTATCCACATATTTAACATTAAAGTCACTCAATATCATCACCCATTTTGGTAATCTCCCTATTAAGGCTGCCTTCCTAAGAAGATACTTCAATGGATCTATTCTATTTATCAGCTTAATTGGATGTACCAACATCTAATGTAACAAATTTTGGGGTGAAAACACCACTGCTACATGCTCTTTTAATGGTTGTATAATTGAGCTCATAACTGACTAAGGTCTTGTTGATATAATAGATGACTCTCTCTTTTCCATCTTAGTCTTGTTGCACCAAGAGAGCTCCCAATGTTTTTTTTCTAAGGCTGATATGTAGATAAAAAGAGGCTTCCCTTCTATAGGTGACATCAAAATGGGTGAATTCATTAAGTACTTCTTTAATATGTTGCAATCTTCTTCATATTTTCATCCCATTTGTATGAGACATTCTTATGTAATAATTGAGAGAATGACTGACATTTGTCTGCCAGTTGTGAAATGAATGTTTGAATGGATTGTAGTCTTCATTGTAAAGATCTTAATTTTTTTATGTTCTTAGGATATTCCTTTTCCATTACTGCTTATACCTTTGTTGGATCTACTTCTATGCCTTGAGCTAAAACTATGTAATGCATAAGTTTACCAAATGTGATTACAAAAGCACACTTCTTTGGATTTAGACGCACATTGAAGTTTAATAATCGTTTAAAGATATTTTTATAGAATTTGATAATTATCTTCTCTTGCGATTTATTTTCCTATCACATCATCAACATAGTCTTCCATGAATGTATGCATCATGTCATGAAAAATGGTAGTCATTGTGCACTGACATATCGCTCCTACATTATTTAACTTTAATGGCATCACATTCCAACAAAATGTGCCCTATGGACATGTGAAATTTGTTTTATCTTGATCTTTAGGTGCTCTCTTGATTTTATTATATCCATAAAAACAATCCATTAGTGATAACATTGCATGACTAGCTGTAAGATCTACAATAGTATCTATGGTGGGTAGAGGAAATTCAACCTTTCGACATGCTTTGTCCACTCTAATGCTCTTGTCTGGTTTAAAAATAGGTACAATGTTAGCTATTCATTTTTCATAATCAATCGATCTCATAAATCCAGTATCCAACAACTTCTTGAATTATCCTTTTAATAGTAATATTACATGTGGGTGCATCTTTCTTATCTTTTTATTCACTATTTTATCTCCTGGAGCTATGTTAAAATGATGCATTATCATGTCTGGATCTAGCCTTGACATATCAACATATGACCAAGAAAAATTGATTTTATTTTCTTTAAAGAATTTGATAAATTCTTGTCTCTCTTGTTCTGATAATGATGCTTCTAGGTGGATGATCATTAGAGCCTCTCCTATGGCAATGTTTACTAACTCTATAGGCTCAATTAGTATTGAAGATATTTCTTGAAAAATTCTAGGGAGAGGGCCAAGTCTCTCATCTTATGGTGCCTCTAAGAGGTTTTCACCATCAAATACACCTTCTTTTTCCTTTTTCTTGATCTAATGTTGTCATTTCATTGTTTTCACCTTTGTATCTTTGATTTATTTCATTTTTTTGTGACTAAATGTGTGTTGAAAATGTGACACACTTCTATGAGTCATTATATTCAAGATTGCTCAAGAATGAGGTCTCAAATGGTGACTCATAGATCCCTATTCATGGAGTGCAAGGGTTTGTAATGGAGGCCCTCAGTTTAGACCTAGTTATGTCCATGCAAGTACACCATGAAATGAGAGATTCAAAGAGGAAGATCAAGAATGCTACCCTCCATGATCACCAAATATGCATTGCAAATGAGAACTATTCTATATGATAACAATGGATGAAAGCAAACTAATCTATATGATAACAATGCATGAAAGGAAATATGCAAGATTAATCTATGAAAGGAAACATGAATCTAAACTAATATGAATCTAATCTAAATGAATTGACCTGGATACATGAGAGAAGAAGACAAGAAGAAGAAGTTGCATGGTTCAAGCTCAAATGCTCAAGCTCTCCTCCAAAATCGCTCTCCAAACCTGCAGCATAACAATATCATAAAAGTGTATATCCAAATGAGAAGGAGAGGTTTCATTTTAAAGAGCAATGGATGCTAGAGAGTAAGAGGTAAAAAGAAATGAGCAATGGTGGAGATTAAATCTTGGTTGATCCATGTGCTCATATCTTCAAAAGGAAAAATCAAAGACTATGATTAAGAGGCAAAAAGCCCACCACTTGGAAAGTGTAGAGGGAAAAAGATTTTTTTATTTATTTCTATTTAATTTATTTCCTTTTTCAACACAAAGAGGGATTTAAGTGAGGGTTTTATTTATTTTAATTAAAAGAGGGGTTTTCTTTTAATTAAATAAGATTATTTTATTTAATATGAAAAGAGAGATTTTAATTAAATAAAATAATATTATTTAATTAAGAGAGATTTTAATTAAATAAGATAAGATTATTTAATTAAAAGAGATTTTAATTAAATAAGATTATTTTACTTAATAAAAATATATTATTTTCTTTTAATTAAATAAAATTACTGATGAAATGATCAAACCTTAGGAAACATTGAAATAATTGAATTAATTACGATTTGATCAAGGAAATTGATTTTGAATTGAAAATGTTGTAAAGCATTGATTCAGGAATTTGATAAATTGATAAATTGATTCTTTCCTTTGATAAATTGAAGAATGGTGGCCCATAGTCTAGGCGACCATTTTAAGGTGCATACATTTGCCCCTCTTTGACTAACGTGTGATCTTTATGTGAACACACGTAGTCAAATAATTCAGTTGAAGTGTGAGATCGATTTGGGCTCACAAAACAACCCAGACGTGTGATCTTTATGTGAACACACGTAGTCAAAAAATGTAGTTGAAGTGTGAGATTAATTTGGGCTCACAAAACAACCTAGACGTGTGATCGATGGACGTGAACACATCAAGACAAAGATAAGCTGATTGAAAAAGACAAGGTTAACACCCTTGTAAATAGGTAATTGACATGTCCAAGATAAGAATCTTAAGCAAGATTGCCCCAAGTGGAACAATTGATAGGATTGATAAAGCTGAATCAAGGATTGGAGTTTGATAGGTACTACCCCCTCATGATCGAAATCGAAATAAGATAGAGGAGAAACAACAAATTGATAAATTTGATCAAATTGAACTAAAGATAAGGTTCTTGATGTAAGATGAAAGATATAAAGATCACAGAACCAAGTTAGATCATCAAGAATGAAAGACTATGCCCCAAGGTTGAATTAGAAGAAAAGAAGTGGGGTGAAAGAGAAATGGAAGATAGAAGTTTGGAAGAGGTGGAAAGAAATGGAAAGAAGAAAGAGAATTTTCCTTAGGAAAGAGAATGCCCCAAAATCAATCAAATATTTAAGATAGAAAATTTTGATTGAGATCACAAAAGAAGATAAGGAAATGAATATCAAACATGACCATAGTTGATTAAAAGTCCACAAAAAATATGAAGAAAACCCTCTCAAACTCATAATGCAGCCTAAAATGAAAACTAACATGAGGTATAACAATGCAAGCTACATGAAAATGCAAAGGTGTACTTGCAATAGAGAAATTGTAACATAGGATTTTTTTTTCATCATTCATAAGAGAATGTTAAGGAACTTATTTTCATCACTGGGCCATTATTAACGGACATCAAAAAATCACACAATCATCACTAGTCACAAGTGCAACTATGAAGATATGAATGTGATTTATATCGGATTGGAATGTGGAAAGATTCTAACATAAGCATCAAAGACATAAAGGTCAAGATGATTTCAATGTTAGCTTACCCAATTTAATGTAGCAAAACCACACTCACATCAAGGCATAGATGCCAGGATGACTAGCAGAAGATTTGTGCAAAAATAGTCAAGGATGAAGCCTCAAATATCCTAAGTATGTCAAGGGAACAACAAGAGACACTCAAGAGTTTCAAGACCACACCCAAAAGAGAAAGAAAATAAAAACATGCCCCAAGTCCTCTAGTATGCATCCCGAAGAGACTTATCAGACAAGGAAACTCAACAAAAATCAATAATAGTTAGCACACAAAGAAAATATCATGACATAGCTCAAGCATTAAGTGTTTCTTTTAAAAATTTAGGTGTGTTAACTAATACTGAGTTCTGAAGATAAGGATCGAATGCTTGCAAACAGGTAAGATCACATGACAAAACTGGGTAAGACCAAACCAATAAGTGTTTAAAAACACTCGATGTTAGGGGTTGTATTGAAAAATACAGTTGGGGTGGTGTTGAAAAACACCATTTGTGAGGTGTCCTAAATACTAACACATCCAAGAGACCAAATCTAACACAATTATGTCCCCTAGACAAAGACAAAGACCAATTCCAGACCAAGGCAACAAGGACAAGGCATGATGGAGAAAGGTTGTGTCGAGGACATGCGCTAAGAAATAGGGGTGCAAAGGCCTCAAGTAGTGCTTGTTTCTAGGTTTTTACCACTCGGATCCTATTGAAATTTTTTTCTACCAAGGCACCTGTTTCTAGGTTTTCACCAAGGCACTTTTTCTATTATTTTGTGTTTTTGGAATATATAATTTTTTTGGAGATACATCAAAGCACCTATTGCTAGGTTTTCACTAAGATGATCATTTTTTTCAAGACATTTTCTGATTTTTAGAATTTTTGACAATATATCATTTTTTTGGATTTTTTTAGGATCAATAAGTATGTACAAAGGGTGCCCCCAGATAGAATGGGCATCATGGATAGAACTTCTTCAGGTGTAAGACATTGATAGGATCGGGGAGCTTCTCTCTCTTTTTTGTAGATAGTAAATAAGCACCTGACCAAAAAACTACTATAATGATGTAAGGTCCAAGCCAATTAGGTTCAAATTTTCCTTTTTGATCTCTATGTTGTTGATTCTTATGATTTTCACGTAGGAAAAGATCTCCCACTTGGAATTCTCTAGGGTGAACATTTTTGTTGAAGGCTTTGGACATGCTCTTTTGATAAACCCTCATATGGTCTAATGATGCTTGAAGTTTTTCATCTAGAAGTTCTAACTCTTGAAGTCTCATGGCGCGCAAGTCTTCATCTGTAACTAGACCTTGGAGGGAAACTCTAAGTGAAGGAATATCAACCTCCAAAGTTAACACTGCTTCAACACCATATGCAAGGGAAAAAGGGGCAGCCCAAGTAGGAGTATGAATACTCATTCTATAGACCCACAAAGTTAGATTTATCTGTAAGTGCCAATCTCTACCATTCTTATAGACTCTTCTATGTAGGATTTTAAGAATGGTTTTGTTTGATGCCTCTGCTTGACCATTTCCTTGCGGAAAGTAAATGGAGGACCAATTTTGTTTAATCTTGAATTTATTGTAGAGTTGTTTAAGGTCCTTATTTTTGAACTAGCCTCCATTGTCAGTGATAATCTTGGAAGGCACTCCATATCAACAGATGATATGTTTCAGAATGAATAGAGAGACTATCTTTCCCAAGACAATAGAAAGTGGGACAACTTCTACCCATTTAGTGAAGTAATCAGTAGTAGTGATAATAAACTTGTGTCCACCTAATGAGTTGGGATGAATCTATCCAACAAGATCAAAGGCCTAGTGTTGAAATGGCCTATGAGATATAGAAGGAATGAGCTCCCTTCCTGGAGCATGTATCAGGTTACCATGTTTTTGAGACTTTTCAGATGACTTTGCAAAAGCTACTGCATCAATCTGCATCATAGGCCAATAGTACCCCACCCTAAGGAACCTTCGGGCCTTGGAAAGACCATTAGAATGTCCCCCACAGATGCCCTCATGGATGTCAACTAACGCTTGGTCAGATTCTTCCTTTTCTAAGCATCTAAGAAGAGTTCCATCTAAACCCCTCCTATGCAAATCACCAGAGCTAAGGGAATGGTGAGAGGCATTTCAGGTAAGGTTTATGCATTTAGATTGGTTAAAGCTTTCAGGTATAATTCCATCACGAAGGTATGAGTAAATGGCACCATAATGGGATGATTCATGCCCAACGAGGGTACAAATGACATGGATAACTTGGGAATCATAGATAGGGTGATGTAGCTCTTCCACCAAGAATTTGAATCTAGATTCATGTTTCTCTAACTAAAGGAGTGAAGCAAGTGTAGCCATAGTGTCAGCTGCTTTGTTTTCTTCTCTAGGGATTTGCTAAAATGTGATGAATGTGAAGTATCATTTCAAGGAATCAACCATTTGCTTGTAAGGTACTAGTTTCTCATTTTTTGTTTGATATTCATCATTAACTTGGTTGATTATCAGCTATGAATCCCCATAGATGTGTAACTCTATGATTCTCTATTCTATGGCCATGTTAAGTCCATTTGTTAAAGCTTCATATTCATCAATGTTGTTTGTACATGGGAACACTAACTTGTAAGATTTGGGAATCGTGTACCCATGAGGAGAAATAAACAACACACCTGGTTCAATAAGCACTGAAGATATATCTTGAAATTAGCTAGGGAGATGATCAAGTACCTCATCCTTAGGTGCCTCAGAGAGGTTTTCACCCTTGGATACGTCAATTTTTTTTGCTTTTTTTTGGTTCTGAAACTGCCACACAGTGGTTTTCACCATCAGAACTCCTATTCTTTTGATTTTCTCTTCTTTTTATTTTGTGACTAAGGTACTTGATGTCTGGTTCTATCATGTTGGTAACCAGTTCACTGGTGGAAGAGACTACAAGTTCAAGGGCATTTAGGTAACAGGCTATCTCATAATCATTTTTGAAATGTTAAGAGCTTAGGTTCTTGATAGCGTTGGGACCAATCAATGAGGTCAGGATGAACAAGAGTCAATTCAATGACTGGTTTAAGGTTATAAATGTGAATGATATTATCGCTAGTGATCGAAGAGTAGGAGTCTATCAAGTATCCTTCTAAGCTACCGAAATTAGGATTCATCCTAGCAAGTGAAGAATTGTCCACTAAGGCAACATGTGGGTTCAAATCCTCTAATCCTACACATGAATCATCAGCTACCTCAGGTTGAGAACTATAAGTGTGGATGACATCAACATCCATGTCAACTATGGAAGGATCTGAGAAGGAGTCCCATTCATACTCATATGAACTTGTGTCTGAACTGCGACTAGGATGCTTACACCATGAAGGTTTGGGACATCATGATGTGGAAGGTCTATTTTCATCAAGAGTAGCACCTTCTCTTTCAATTAAATGAACAAGATTATTTCATTGACATTCTTTGAAAGGATCTTCTACATATGATTCTTGTTCTAAAGTTGCAACCAAGGCATGAGTGACCGGAATATCTGAATCTCCCTAGAGGAGTTTAGTGGAAGGGACCCAATCTTCACACATGTCTTTTTGATTTTTCAAACTAGGCATGCATTCTAGTTCATCTTCACTATCTAACTTATCAAGGATAGGAGTAGTGTGCTTTTTGTGATTCACAAAGCCTAGGCCAACCGACTTCTTAGACTTGCATCCAAAATGATCATGATCAATAGGTTCAACTCTAACATCCAATATGTGATTAAGAGGGCCATGTCTTGGATAGCCCATCTTTCTAACAAAAGTATACCCTCATCCGTAAGCCTTAGGAGAGGGAAAAATTTCTCATTGTGCATATATTTCTCTTCTCTATAGATCCATTATGTAACAAATGTCTCTTCTTTCTCATCTTGAATAGGCACTGAGGATTCCTCAAACGTGCCAAATAAAGTCATAGCTGAAGAGGAGGGTCTCTTTTCTTGTGAAGGTTTTCCAAAAGACCGAGGTGAAACTGGTAATATTGTGATGGATTTGAGTTGATACCCCCCCATGCCAAGTTCTACCAACTTGAGCTTATCTTTATATTTAGCTAAGGTTGCGTCAAATTCTTCTGCTTCTCTATTAAGGGGAACATGAGTTCCTACTGAAATTGAGTTAACAGATAAAGTGTTATCCCCAAGTATATAAATCTATATTCCATTGTAAGGGAACTTAACACACTGATGATAGGTAGACGACACCGCTTGCATATCATAAATCCACGGTCTACCGAGAAAGATATTATACGCAAGGGGGCCAGCATCAACTATTTGAAATAAAATATCTTTTTCAACAGGGCCAATCCTAACAGTAAGGATGACCAACCCCTTGGAACTTCTTTTCACCTCATCATTGGCTTTGATGGTGATCCTTTTCCTGGCATCTATGACTTTCTCAGAATATCCCAACTCTTTAAAAAGACTAAAAGAATAGATATTAATCCTAGCACCCACATCTATCAACACATGCCTAACACGGTGTTTGTGGATCATGACCTCAATATGAAGAGAAAGATTGTGTGGGTGGCTCAACGCTTTAGCATCATCCTCTAAAAAGGTAAGGTAATGAGGGCTAGCAATGTGATTAACCATGTTCTAGAATTGATCGACATCTAAGTTGTTGGGGACATTTTTTGTGTGCAAAGTATCCTCAAGGAATTGCTTGTGTCTCAAGGATAACTCTAAGAGCTCAAAGATCAAAATCTGAGTTGGGGTTCTTTTCAATTGATCAACAAGATTATAGCTCAAATTCAGATTAACTGCTGGTTTTGAGGTGACATTCTTGGATGCCACTTTCTTAGGTTTATTTGATTGTCTTGAATTGGGTCCTCTAATGACAACAGGACCTTAGCTTCATGTGATAGGATTGAGAGTGTGTGATGACACTCTAGAGTTAGGACCCCTTAGAACCATGACGGGTTCTTCATCAAAGATAGGAGGAGAGTCCACATCTAGACCACAACCATAGGGATCTTTACCCCTCATCATATTGACATTTCCTTCTACAAATTCAAGCATGTTGATAGTATTCTCTGCATCTGTGTAGGTGTAATTGATCTCAGCTTTGTCATTCTTAACTTTAGAGGTTTCCCCCTTTTCATACTTGGGAAATGGTTCTTTGAATGCCTTATGATTGGCATTGGTGTTCAATCCATCTATCTTAAGTTTTCCACTCTCAATGAGATCTTGAATAATATGCTTGAGTTTCCAATAGTTTTCAATGTCATGTCCAATACCATTGTGAAACTTGCAAAAGGATTTCTCATCCCACTAATGTGGATTAACATAAGGTATATAATTCTTCACGGGATCTTGAGGATGTGCAAGGTTGTTGGAAATGAGTATTTTCAATACATCCTCATATGAGTCACTAATTTTTGAAAATTGACGTCTTTATTTCTTAGGCCTATCTTGGTATCTTGGCTTGCTCTCTTGTTGATTAGATGTATTGATTTTCATGGCTTGAAAAGCACTAGACAAGTGGAGCACAGTTTGATCTTTGGGTTGGGAGGATTCCACAAATCCATCATTGACCACTTGTTTGTTCCTATTCCAGTGTGAGTTCTTCCCTTTATCCTTGTTAGAGTTATTGTTGTTTTGACCATTGTTGTTATTGTTTCCATGTTTGGTCAAAATTCCTTTTTCTTTCAAAACATCCTCAATCCTACATGCAGTTTCAACTATGGTGTCAAAGGAATCAAAAACCATCTTCCTAACTTCATACTACATTTTGGGAACCAATTTTCTAACAAGGATGTCAATCTTTTCATTTTCAGGAATGATTCTGGAGTAGCGAGAGCATTGTCATCTCCACCTTTGCAAGAAAGTGACAAAGGATTTCCCTTGGTTTTTCTTCAAGTTGCATAAGTCCAACATGGTGATAGATCTTGAAAGGTTGTATGAAAAGTGTTGAACAAATCTGTGGACAAGCTCTTTGAAAGTTATTTTGGTGAACCATTCCATTTCTTGACCCTTAAGACTCCTTGGGAACAACATCATGAGGTACGAGTCATCTTGGTGGAACTCAAAGCTTGTGGTATAAAATTGGCACATGTGATCATGTGGATCTCTATTCCCATCATACTTTTCATATTGAGGGATTCCAACCTTTCGAGGGAAGTCTCTCATATTAACACTTTTTTTCAAAAGGACTAGGACAAATTAAATCAAGTGAGAATGAATTCTTGGGTGCTAGCATCTTTTCCATCATTCTCTTGAGTTGTTTGATATCCTTCTCTTGAGATGGACCTTTCTTCTTAATCTTTTTGTCCATATCAAAGTTGTAGGGGACCCTAGCACCCTTGTTGATTAAACTCTCTAGGAAATTTTATTTTATTTTCTTTAAATATTTCTCCACATACTGCTGGAAGAGTGGTTCTTGTTGCATTTTTAGGAATTCTTGGGAGCTGAGGTCAAAACTTGAGCTACTACCCCCATATTTTGAACCATGACAAGCACATTGTGAAGGTTGTTTTGAGTTCATAGGAGGTGTTCATCTCCTATAATGATCATGTCTTGAAGCCCTTCTTCCTCTGGGGCTAGGAGATCATGATGGCATACTTAAAAATCTTCCACTTGGTGGAGTCTTAGGAGGAGTGGATGGAGGAGAGCTATTTCTACCACTAACACGCATGTTATTAAGTTGGTCATTAAGTTGCTGAGCCAAGATTCTATCTTGCTCCTCCCGAAGGGATTTATTTTCTATTTCCAATAAGTTTTGTCTCTCCAACTGTAGGAGTCTAAATTACTCTTCCTTTTCAGCTTGTTAATCTAGGAAGGCTATCTTTTCACACTCAATTCTCTTAAGTCTTTCACTTGTGTATCTTGAAGATGTTTTGAGCAGTGAACTTTGTCTTGAATTTTGAAACAAATTATTGGTGTATGTTGCATTTACTCAAGTGTCATAAATTTCCTCACCTTGGTTTTCATGTTGTAATTTCTCATCTTAATAGGATTTCCTCTTACCCCTCTCAGCCCTTTGGTGTGCATCTAGATATCTAGTTGAGATAAGGGGTGAAGATGGTCGACTGTTATTAGAGGAACCACCAAACGAAATGGTATCTCTATGTTTTGAAAATATGTCATCAAGGTGTTTATCCATGTTTTCCCTCTCATGTCAAGTCAATGTGTAACTCATATCCATATCCAAGAGAGAATATTCTAAGGGCATACCCAACTCACTAAGGTGTCTCTTGGAATCAAACGAAACTTCTAATTTGTTCCTAGGTGATTGATCAGATATGGGTTCTTTTTCCTTACGTTTTTGGCGATTTTGAACTAAGGGTAATTGGTTAAAAAATGATTGAGGTCATTTTCCTTGATCTACTTGATATCTTTTTGTAACTAGCATGAAAGAAAAGGTACTAGCTGATAGGATGACCCTAAGAAATGTTGGTACCAAACTAGGACGGTAAAGGCATTAACTTGTCCAAAAGAGAGGTGATAAGATAGAATTTTGCAAGGGGTGTAAACCAACACTGCCAGAGAGGTGCCCACTAAACGGGTGAATACCCTAACACATATGGACCAGGAGGATAATTTACCCAAGTTATATTGATTAAAATTGAATTTTTATGAAAGTGAATAAAAAAGAGATTACCAAAACTCTCCAAGTGTGTTATCAAAGGATCTTAAAGGTTTATCTTCTCAACAAGGATGGTTTCTAGCTCACCAAATCCAAGAAAGGTCACTTGTGAAATCAAAGGTTACTAGTTCAAGAGGTCAAAATGCAAGAATCCAAAGTGTAAACAAGCTTCTAACAACAGGGTAAGTGACCTAATTTGATCTGGATCAACCAAGGAAGACTGAAAATGAAAAGATAGAAAATTGGTCAAGTTGACAGTTTGACACTTAAGAATGCAGATTTGATGTTTGTTTTGATGTTTGTCTTGATGTTTGGTGTATATTTTGATGTTTCACTCACGCAAGACACATCAAGCAGATTGTTTGTTGTAAATAGAACAGACACTCTATGACCTAGGTAAGCCAGGGCAATATCTGTTGAATTCTCACTTGAACCAAAGTTCATCCACATCTACTCATAGCGGACAACTTAGAAGCTTGGAGGCATGAGCTCCTCCTTATAGTGTACTCACTTCTCAGGCACACCAAGCTTTGAATCCAAAGGGAATCACTTCCCAAAGGATTGTTGTCTCTACTAAGAGCCATGAAAATGTGGGATGTCTTAGTCGGTCTTTGACCTTCCCCACCAACAGATAGAGTGCTTTTGGTCACTAAGTATCCATTCAGGTGGTTGTGATCAAGTCATTTTCCCAATTAAGGGGGCTATCCCAATCCTTTCAAAGCAAGGTTTTCACCTTAACAATGTAGGGACTTTAACGCACCACTAGGGTAATAGAGGAGATTTTGGTTGCCACAAAAAACTCACACCTATCCACTATGAGATTAGTCACAATAGAATTTTTTACATACCGGTTTGGAAGGGCTTGGCTTTAGCCTATTACCGGTTGGGAAATCCACTCTCACTGGCTCTATTAAAGCACTTGGGAGGTAGCCACACTAGAAGAATTATATGAGTTTCTCTTGCACCCAAGATCCACAATGGAAAGGGGAGAGGATACGTTCATATAATCCTTAGGATTACAATCTAAAAGACACTTCAAACACATAAGAAAATGACAACAATACTTTTAAATTTTTTATCATCCCAAAAGGGTAAGAGCATAGTTTCCTAACATCATTGTCATTCCTAAAATACCAAAATAGAAGTTCATTTTAGAACTCTTTCATGTGGGTTCCTATTGTAATAAAACAAAGTGAAATGTAAGCACAAATTTTAGCATGCTATCGATCAAGGAAACCTACAAGATGATTTGTTAGTAGTCTTTATTTGAGTCTTCTTTTCAACGTCCTACAAACCACATGTTAAGCTGTTTCAGAAATAAAAATCAGAAAAACACAGAAATAGAAAACAACAAACATTAGTGGTTAGATTTGAAAATTAATTGTTAGGAGAAATAATAACTAGCAAATAATCTAAATGACAACTCATATCATTCATTGAACCATGTGAAAAATAAGTGCAAGCTAATCATTAAATGCCCTTTTTTAATTTTGATTTTTTGACCTAGTCAACAAGATTGGACCTATATGACATGAATTCGGATCCCAAACCCTAAATACAAAAAAGAGACCCCTGTTAAAAAATAGAGAGATTTCCAAAAATGTCAAAATTTTAAAAATATCTTTTCATTTGTGCCCTAGAGAGCCATTTCCCCAAAATAGACTAGTTTTCATAAATCGACCAAATGAGCTATGATATTGCATCCAAATTTAAAACACAAAGATTGTATTCCTTGTAGAATTTAAATACCTTTCCGAAAATGTAAAAATTTTAGAAAAATATGCTGATTTACGCCAAAAATTAATTTTTTATGAAAAATAAATAAGAATTTGTAAAAACTTCGTGATACCTCAGAAAATTTTGAATTATTTACAAAAGCTTCTTTGATATGTCGCCAACCTGCAAAAAATATTTCATACCAAAACTATAATCCGTTTGGGAGATATGATCAAATCTTTGAAAATCTAGGGTTTTCATCTCCAAGCAAATCTGCACAAGGGGGTTAGCTCCAAAAATAATCAAAACCAACATGTAAAGGTGGGTTTCCCCATTGTGGGCACCAAAAAATGTGTGCTAAAAATGTGACACACTTCTATGAGTCATTATATTCAAGATTTCTCAAGAATGAGGTCTCAAATGGCGACTCATAGCTCCCTATTCATGGAGTGCAAGGGTTTGTAATGGAGGCCCTTAGTTTAGACCTAGTTATGCCCATGCAAGTACACCATTAAATGAGAGATTCAAAGAGGAAGAGCAAGAATTCTATCCTCCATGGTCACCAAATATGCATTGCAAATGAGAACTATTCTATATGATAATAATGCATGAAAGGAAATATGAAAGATTAATCTATGAAAGGAAACATGAATCTAAAGTAATATGAATCTAATCTAAATGGATTTTCATGGATGCATGAGAAAAGAAGACAAGAAGAAGAAGTTGCATGGTTCAATCTCAAATGCTCAAGCTCTCCTCCAAAATCGCTCTCCAAACTTGCAGCATAACAATAGCATAAAACTGTATATCCAAATGAGAAGGAGAGGTTTTCCTTTTAAAGAGCAATGGACGGTAGAGATTAAGAGGTAAAAAGAAATGAGAAATGGTGGAGATTAAATCTTGGTTGATCCATGTGCTCATATCTTCAAAAGGCAAAATCAAAGGCTATGATTAAGAGGTAAAAAACCCACCACTTGGAAAGTGTAGAGGAAAAATGATTTATTTATTTATTTTTATTTAACTTATTTCCTTTTTCAACACAAAGAGGGATTTAAGTGGGGGTTTTATTTATTTAATTAAAAGAGAGATTTTCTTTTAATTAAATAAGATTATTTTATTTAATGTGAAAAGAGAGATTTTAATTAAATAAGATAATATTATTTAATTAAGAGAGATTTTAATTAAATAAGATTATTGATGAAATGATCAAACCTTAGGAAATATTGAAATAATTGACTTAGTTATGATTTGATCAAGGAAATTGATTTTGAATTGAAAATGTTGTAAAGCATTGATTTAGGAATTTGATAAATTGATTTTGTCATTTGATAAATTGAAGAATGGGAGCCCATAGTCTAGGCGACCATTTTAGGGTCCATACACTAAGAGATTTGTAACTCCCTTGAATCAAAGTTATGTTAGTGAATTCCCTAGTGTATTTTGTTATAGGCTCAACTACATTGAGATATAAGGCAATGACATGATCACTGGGAAAGGTATCTATCTCAATAGTTTTGGTTTGATCTCAATCAATAAGGTCTAGATATAACAAAGGTACATGATTATTTGGTTTGTTTGGTTCAAAATATTTAAGGGTCCTGATAGAAATGTGGTCATAGATTTAAATGATATTGTCGAGGTCTATGATGTAACTCTCTTCAAGATTGTCTCTCAAATTTAGTATGTAATTTTGCTCACTAGAGTCATCATCAATATATTGTGATCCAAATTCAAATGGTCTAGATCCTAATATTTGTCCTTCATTGAATGTAGGTGCATGGTATTTGACCAGATCAATATCTTTCTCTTCATAGTATTCCTATGAACCAGAATCCCATTCCTATTCATTTCAGTCTAATGCACTACAAGATTGTAGTTTATGGATTTATTCATAAATATTGTGAGTAGATTCTTCTTCTTCTTCTTTTTTGTGAATAGTTTCTTCTTCTTTTCTATAAATAGTTTCTTCTTCTTTGAAACCTAACCCTTTCTTGTCTTTGTTGTTTCTAAAATTATGTTGTACGAGTTCCACAATGTCTTCTCTTCATTTTTTTATAGGACCTTTCCTGTCATATCTCATCCTTTGCATGATGTGGAATCATTGGTCATAATTTTTTTGGTACATTTCATATTTCTGGTTGAGATTCTTCATCATCTTTTTAGAAACATTTTAATACATCATTATCATCATTTTCTTTTGATAGTGTCCATGCCTTGATAAATGAACCATGAAATATTATAAGTTTTTTTTAAGTTTGTTTTATAGATGTTGATGGCCTTCCATATGATCTTAGAGAAAGAGGTAACTCTAACAGAGATAAAAAAAGGTTCAAAGGAATATTCTACCACTCCTTTATCTTTTAATTTCATCATCAATTCAAAATTGGCCAAGAGAGTTTGTGTAGTAGAAAAGATCGAGGCACAAGTCTCTTTTTTCCCTTTTATTTGAAGAGTTAAGAGTAGAAGCCTCTTTGTTTATTTCTTCACTAGAAGAGCTAAAACTACCAGCTTCTCTGTTATGGGGTACTAGAACATCATTCACTGGTTTGATTGTGTTTCAATATTAAAAGGGATTTGAATCTCCTGTAATGGTGATTTATTGTTTATTGTATGGGAATTTCAAACACTAGTTATAGGTGGACCCTAATGCTTGCATAGAAATCATCTAGGGTCTTCCCAAAAGTATTTTATATGAGAAATTAAAGTGTAGGACTTGGCATACTACATCATTTTGAACTGGTCCCAATCTGAATGATAATATGCCTAGTTCGTAGGAGGACCTTTCTTAACCATCATAAGATTTAATTGTGATGTTTCTTTTTGGATCCACTGAATCTTCATAATATCCAAAAGCACAGACAAGCCTCAATTTACAAATATTTAGACCATCTCCTCCATCTATCAATACATGTTTAACTTGGTTTTGATGGATCAAGACCTCAATATGTAATGAAAGATTATGTGGATGATTTAAAGACATTTTTTCCTCTTATGAAAAGGATAAATAGTGAGGTGTGTTCATATGTCCCACCATGGCTTGGAACTGAGAAACATCCAAGTTCTTAGATACAATAGTTCCTAATAGAGCTTGTTCTATAATACAATTATGAGTCGTTAAAAGTGTCAAAAACTCTAATATGGATATCTGAGCAGGATTCTTTTGTAGTTGATTCACTAGGTTATATTTATTTGAAGTAGATGATGCTTTAGATGTTGTTCTATGAAAATTTACCCTACCTTGATTTATTGTGACACATTGGTGGGTTCATTTTCTAATTTTTATTTAATGATGATTACATTAACTCTTGAATCAAATCTTGAAAGATTATTGATCACTCTTCCATACGTGTGCACGTAGTGTAACGCCCCACCAAGGAACCCAAGAGAGATTAACCTAAACATGTCACTATGTGTGCTGAATAATTTTTTTTTAAGTTAACATAAAGCAACATACAATCATGCGGAAGCGATTACCATTTATACACATGTCTTACACTCACATAGATTACACGACTCAAGGGTCCCATGACATTGAATTACTTAAAAAAAAACACAACTAACATTATAACAAAAGATTCCATCTGATTAATCATAACAAATACAACTTACATAACCATAATTACAATCCTCATGGATAACCATGAAACTACCATAAACTCACATTCACTACACATGTCGCAGGGTATGTGGTAATCACTCTAATCTACTTACTATTTTAATTTCCAGATTAGGTATCACATGCGATACTCTAATACAAGATTACAATAATGAAATTACATAATAAATGACGAAGGAACATAATGAGCTCATCTACAATAAACCATCAAGCACCTGGTACAAGGACATCAAATCTCAATGGATAAAGAATCACTACCACCCATCCGTGTGGAACCACAAAGGTCCACCCCACCGTGCTGAGGAGATAACAACAGATCCCAATCAGATCTCCAAAACCAACAAGGCATAACCACTAAGCAAGGGATCCTGATAGCTCTCTAATCCAGTGTACTAATCATCATAAAAGGTAAGACTCACTAATCCAGAGGCAACTGACAACGTAGGAAATCTAGCATGTGTATAGGAAGGTGTCATCATGTAGGTCTACCCTTAAGTTCAGCCCAGATAATCACAATGATTTTTGGCACCTAAGTGACCATACACGGAGCTAATGTCCTCTCATACTGACAAGGCCCACTAACTATGTCAGATACCTTGCAGGGAAACCCGCATCTTCTCCAAACCATCTTAGCCTATACTAGCACTCAAGCATGGGTGAGGAGACATCTTATTAATTCATTTTAATCTCTCAAATATGTCTTTAATTATCACTTATTAAGAAACTTCACAATAAGCAACCCCAGCAGTCTCTTCCGGACACGGAACTTATTGCAAGCCACCTCCTAATATGCATCTAGGTAACCTACCCTAGGCTCAGAAATCCCAACAGATCTAGCATAGGTCGCAACCCTAGTGTAACCCAAATCGGTATCCCATACAATAGGAACGATCACACATAGGTACACATACAGGTACATAATCGAAAAGGGTCATTATGGTCAGTTTAGGGTAAATCACGAACATACACGCCATAGAGTAACAGAAAAATAAATTACACCCCCAGCCTCTGTATACATCCTAGGTCGTCTAATGCCCCCAAAGATAACAACAGTAATACATTCAGGCATAAAAGATCCACAAAGATGCATAGAAAAGAAAATGTCCTGAAGGACTGAAAAAATGAACGTAAGTGAATAACATTTCAACCAATTAAAAACCCTCTATATGCATAAAATAAATTTCCTTTATGCGTTAGATCATAACAACAATAATCTCCTTTGACTAATCAACCACATTTATTAAAAATCA
>MU226906.1:1904699-1944549 GCA_018584345.1 Thuja plicata
CTACCATAAACTCACATCCACTGCACATGTCGCAGGGTATGTGGTAATCACTCTAATCTACTTACTATTATAATTTCCAGATTAGGTATCACATGCGATACTCTAATACAAGATTACAATAATGAAACTACATAATAAATGATGAAGGAACATAATGAGCTCATCTGCAAGAAACCAGCAAGCACCTGGTACAAGGACGTCGAATCTCAATGGATAAAGAATCATTACCACCTGTCCGTGTGGAACCACAAAGGTCCACCCCACCATGCTAAGGAGATAACAACATATCCCAATAGGATATCCAAAACCAACAAAGCATAACCACTAAGCAAGGGATCCTGATAGCTCTCTAATCCGGTGTACTAATCATCATAAAAGGTAAGACTCACTAATCCAGAGGCAACTGACAATGTAGGAGATCTAGCATGTGTATAGGAAGGTGTCATCATGTAGGTCTACCCTTAAGTTCAACCCATATAATCAAAACAGATTTTGGCACCTAAGTGACCATACACGGAGCTAATGTCCTCTCATACTGACAAGGCCCACTAACTATGTCAGATACCTTGCAGGGCAACCAACATCTTCTGCAAACCATCTTAGCCTATACTAGCACTCAAGCATGGGTGAGGACACATCTTATTAATTCATTTTAATCTCTCAAATATGTCTTTAATTATCACTTATTAAGAAACTTCACAATAAGAAACCCTTGTAGTCTCTTACAGACATAGTACTTATTGCAAGCCACCTCCTACTACGCATCTAGGTAACCTACCCTAGGCTCAGAAATCCCAACAAATCTAGCATAGGTCGCAACCCTAGTGTAACCCAAATCGGTACCCATACAATAGGAACGATCACACATAGGTACACATACAAGTACATAATCGAAAAGGGTCATCATGGTTAGTTTAGGGTAAATCAGGAACACACACGCCATACAGTAACAGAAACATAAATTACACCCCCCAGCCTCTGTATACATCCTAGGTCGTCTAATGCCCCCAAAGATAACAACAATAATACATTCAGGCATAAGAGATCCACAAAGATGCATAGAAAAGAAAACGTCCTAAATGACTGAAAAATGAACGTAAGTGAATAACATTTCAACCAATTAAAAACCCTCTATATGCATAAAATAAATTTCCTTTATGCGCTAGATCATAACAACAATAATCTCCTTTGACTAATCAACCACATTTATTAAAAATCACATCCGAGCTATTAGCCAAATTTGATAATTAATATATTAATTTAAAATTAATAACTCCCTATTAATTTAAATTAATAATTAAAAATGATGCAATATATCTAGCCCTTTAATATATTTCTGATTAAGATTATTAATAGAAGAAAACATTAACAACCCATCTATCAAATAATACAAATTATCTAAACAAAATTAAATAAACTATCCAAACCAAATTAAAATTAAATTAAGTTAAACTTAACTTAAGTTAAAATTAAATCTAATTTAAAATTAGTTAAAATTAAAATTAACTTAAATTAAAAGTATTTTAAATCAAAATTAAATTAAATAAATATAATAAACAAAAATAATAATTAATAAAAAAATTACATTGTTTTCCTTTTTATTTTTTTAAAAAACTAACAAATGAGTTTGGGGAGGGACCCATGCGGGTTCCCACCCTAGCGCATATAGCGCTGTCCTTATAGGACAGTGGGGGGGGGGCCCGCAGGGTACCCTCCCCCCTGTGCCACTGCGCAGTACCCCAATGGGGTAGGGGGGACCACTGTCACCCTCCCCCACGCGCTGCAATATGCGCGTGGAAAGGTAAGAAGTTTTGGGTGGGGGTTGGTAGGGATGGGGTCCCACCACCCCTTCCTCAATTTATTTTTTTTTAAATTTATTTTTTTTAATTAAAAGAACTCTCAGCTGCGTTTAACAAGGAGATTCATTTATTTTTATTTTTTTATATTGAAAATTCGAAAACGGAATTTAGGATAGGGATTTTAATTTTTTTTTTTTTTTAAACTTTCTATTTTTCTGGGTAATTTATTTACACCAGTCTATATTTCTACAAAGAGTGGTTTTTTCCTTTTGATTTAATTTTTTTGAAGAGAAATACATGGGGATTAATATTTATTTTTCTTCTATAGTCAGGACTATAGGCAAATTTAATCTTTCAAATTCTAGGAGTTTTATAATAGATAGAAGTACGAAATTTTGACAGCTTGTTTGTACCAACACAAGGAATATATAATCACGAAACTAATAGATCCGGACTTCTCATAAACTCCAAATTCACTGAAACATTAAGCACTCACAAATTTAATTTTCTCCTATAGTATAACTATACAAAGAGTGTTTATTTTTATTTTCTAAGAGATTTAGAGGGAATTTCTACCCGAAATTTCGACAGCACAACCCTACAATGCTAAGATTATAGAAAATGATAGAAATAGAGATCTAGGGTTTCTAGAAACACTCAAAAACATAGAAATCATCCATAAGCCATTTGAAATCCAAATTTAAGGACATGCACTAAAACATCACTGAAAACCTCTGATCTACGAAATTGAATCCATACAAGGCAAATGAAACCTACCTTTAATCCAATGCAAGAAATGAAAGAATGTAGCTTGGAGAATGAAAGTATATCTGAAACCCTCAAGCCCAATTAAACCATAGATCTGGCACAATGTAGATCTGAACACACACACACACAAGCAATAGAAAACCTGAAACTTTGAAGCAACCAAGATCCACAACAATCCACAATTCCTCAAAAACCCCAAAATCACCAAGAGCTCTCCAATTCTCAAAAAACCTGTTGTGAGAGAATGAATGACCAATTCCCCCTAAAGAGATTCAAATTCCCTAAAACATGCAAAGGTGAATGACAACTCCCAAGTCAATCCCTAGTTTAACTCAACTTGAAAATTGAAAGTAAGTCCAATTTAATTAAATAAAATGTGCTTTATTGCCACAACTCAAACTAGACTCCTAATTACAAGTTAAGATCTTTTCAATTTGAAATACTTTTTCAACACAATTATGCACATGTA
Organism: Thuja plicata; assembly: GCA_018584345.1. Lineage (NCBI taxonomy): Eukaryota > Viridiplantae > Streptophyta > Pinopsida > Cupressales > Cupressaceae > Thuja > Thuja plicata. Next base: position 1,907,736 of record MU226906.1, read on the forward strand.
ATTAATAAAATATTTAATTAAATAGATTAAATATTTATGTCACAATAATGCATGCAACCAAATATTTAATTATTTAATTAATCATATAAGCACATACAATATAGTTTTTCAATTAAATATTTAATTAAACCAAAATATTCAAATATTTCAATTTAATTAATTATTTAAAATAAACTTAGGATATAATTAAATCATTAATTCAACTATAATCCATTAAATCACAGAATATGGAAAAACACTCATTAATCTAAAAATCACCTGAAAGCATAATCAAGCAAAACACACACAAACTCAAAAGAGAGGGTATTCGAATTCTGTCAACCTAGAAAAATCCGGATAAGGTAGTCATACTGAAACTCATCCTACATTAGGACGATTAGGCTTAGGTTAGTTTTTTGGATCTGTATGTTACCTCCCCTATTTACCATTGAGATGAATATTTATCGGCATGCTCACTTCTACCAATTCAGGGAAGACGATGCCCTGTACCTACAATCCTGTCACCAAAAGAACACACATGTACATGCATAATATAATATCGCAATCAATGATAGGGATCGGTCGAACGTGTGGATCTCACCGAAGAAAGTAACTATGTCTCCATCCTCTACCACAACAACACGTCAACAAGTACATTCACATATAAGACAACCATACACATGCGAGTATGGGGTAAGTATATCATAATCTAAAATTGACAAATAATAATCAACAAGATAACATCATCACATCTATCTATGCGTAAGGTAAAATCATGACATCATAAAACAAGTATCATAATCAAATGAAATAATATCAGCTCACACGAAATGTGGCCTAAAAGAATTCGGCCAAACACCTGGAACCGATGCCTAAAAGTACGGCATTCTAAACTAAAAAGCAAAACATAGATGGGTATTACACGTAGTTTACTTTTTGTTCATTCTTTGATGTTGATGCTTCTCCTTTCTCATAAGTTGGAAAAGTTGTTTTAAATATCATATTTTCTTTGTTTTTTTTATGTCCTAGAATGGTTATAACTTTATTTTCTATTAAGTCTTGGACAACATGTTTTAATCTCATACAATCATTTGCTTTTTGACCCCTTCTTTAAAATTCACAATAATATAAGGAATCGTTCCACTATGATGGTTTGACTTTGGCTTCCAAATATATTGTATCGCATAGTGTGATCAACCTTTTTTCAAGGGGAATTCTTAATAATAATTAAAGTAGTTCACCAAAATGTGTGAACTTCCTTCTAGGTGGATATGATGGTGGTTATAGTTTATTGTAATCTTGATTGCTTTCAGGTGTATTGTTTGATTGATTATTTGATTGATTGTTTGATAGATTTAAAATAGGTTATTTTGGTTTCATATTGTGACCATCAACAACTCCATCATTGAAAAAATTTGTGTTTCTCATCCATGATTTTGGTATATCATTGTTGAGGTTGTTGTTGTTGTTGTTAGTGTTATTGGTATTATGAGGAAAAGTTCTTGTATCTTTATAAAGTTTTAATTCTCCTTTCGTCACTAAAGCATCTTTAATTTTAATATCATTTTCAATAAGTTTGTAACATGTGGGTAGAAATTGTAATTTAAGTCTATTAGGCATTTCAATTTTTAATTTTTTAATGAAGATATCCATTTTTCTTGTTCTAGCACTATGCATGATCTTTTTGTAAATAACCTCCTCCATCTCTATAGAAAGGTAATAAATGGTTCTTCATTATTGTGTTCGGTGTTTCATAGGTCACTCATGGTCACTTCATGCTCAATCTTATACGAATATTGGGTGACAATTTTATTGACCAATTATTCAAATAATTTTATGTCCAGGGGAATTTTGAAAACTACTCCATTACTTGTCCTCCCAAAGTCCTGGGAAATAGTCTCATTAGGTATGTTTCATCATGTGAAAACTCCATGCTCATGGTAAAACAGTCCCTCACATGGTCTTTGGGATCATTACTTCCCATATATCTATCATATTTTTGTATTTTAGGGTTTTGGGGAAATAGAATCATGTTCGTATTTCTATGGAAAAGATACAGATGTCTTCCAAGGAGTTTCTCTTCATTGATGTTCCTCTTTTCATGTCTTGCATATGTAGTTTAAGTGCTTGGATTTTTTTTGTTAGTGCAATGAGAGGACTTTTTTCAGGGGTATCCTCTTTAGTTCTTAGTTGGGATATATCAAAGTATTGAGGTTATTTAACTCCTTGGTGAGCCATCATAAGGAAATAATTTTTTTTTATCTAATTCTAGGACTTTATCCATGAAATTGTGGAATTTTGGATCTTGTTGAGCTTCCTTAGCCATTTCATCAATTGTTTCATCTTCATTTTGGTGTTTGTGGAATTTATGAAAGGGATTCTCCATGTCATCCATGGTTTTTTGAATTCAATTTTATTAATGTTGAGTTTCTTTTGGTTGAGATTATTTTTCCTTTTGTTTTTGTTTTACCTTCTCTTTTTTAGCTCTAGTAGAAATAGGCATGCAAGTGATTTGGGAGTGTGATAAATTTGGTTTGGTTGAGTGCTAGTTTGGTTGTTTGTTTTTAACAAAGCTAAATAGAAGTTTTGACACCCTCCTATTGATGAAGCTATTGTTTCAACAAGAATTTTAGGTTTTTTTTCTAATTAAGGATGATAAACCCTAATAGAGAACCTTATTAAAATTAAATTTTTAAGTGGATTAAGGAATTGAGCACTGTTTAGTTTAACCAAATCTATGTGAAAATGTGTCACTTACCAATTTTGGGATAATTCTATTATGAAAACATCTCTATATCAATTTGGATGAAAACAACTTGGAAAAGGGTATCTGGAACTATTTACAAAATTTTGTTAAATGTTAGGGAAGTGCTCTCTATTGAAAATACGCTAGCAAAATTTGTGAATGTGGTGTTTTGTGGGTCAAATTCACTGATCTGGGAAGTGGATGTACTAATTTGTAGCCTATATGTGCTATTTTGTGGGGTAAATGTTTTATTATTCCTTTACAAAGAGTGTTAATCAGGGATTTTATAGGTGCATGAAAATGACTGAGTGGATAAACAATAAGAAAGGTTTGTTGATGTAATGAATGTGCTAGTCAAGTGTTTGCATGTAGTGAAACAGAGGTAATATGTGATAAAATGAATATTATATGCACTATTTTGTGGGTTATATTAATTATTTTGTGTGTCAAATGTATTGGGAAATGAGCTAAATATGCTACTATGGTTGTCTTATGCATTAATTCAGGATGCAGATGCATTGGAGTTGGGGATGTATACACTAAAAAGAGTGTTAAATGTGCTATTATTTTCTATCTAGGAGATTTTAGCAATTATTAGAGTTGATAGTTTGTTTTATAAAAAAAAATTGCATGATTTTGTGACCATGAACACAATAAAAAGTAGTATTCAAGCATTTGTCTTTCCTAGGCTTTTAAACATTTAGTGTATGTTCATAGACTTTGAAGAAAGCCTAAGTTTTTATTCATTTTTGTACAAAGATACACATGAAAAAGCTACCTAAGGACAAATTGCCTTAGTTTTTATGACTCAACTCACAACTTGGTACCCTTTCAGCTCACAATATGTCACTCCCACAAGAGCACCCATGTTTTTGCCTTTGCAAGAGCTAGTCGAGTCCTAGTAGGTGTTGTTGCAATAAGTACTCAAATGGGGAGTTATCACATAATCTCAAGAGGGGAATCTAGTGAGTATCTTTAGGAGATATTATTCATCCTCCTTGCACTATGATTATAACAAGTTTTGGAGGTGATTCCATTCGAAACATCAAGATATAAACTTCATTAAAGAGATCTCCCATCTTTGGTAAATAAAGGTTTTTTGCATCTTAGTACTAGAGGAGAGTTATTCCCAAAAAATTCCCTTAACCATAATTTTCATCATAATTGTATCTTTTTTATATTGGGTTGGATTACTTGGCATTAGTCATTCCCACTTCGGTCGTTCCCCCTCTCCCGACCTTATAGGCTTCTCGGGAGGCAAGCCCTCTAATTAGGAATGCACTACTTGAAATAAAGTAGTGAGTCTGTCATTTTGGTCACCCAATTAAGGGGAGAGAATATGCCTATCACCTAAACACACAAGACACGATATATATTTTCCTTTAAATTAATTTATGTTACTAATTTAAGAAAAGAAACACAGATTGATTTATTTAATTTTAAATTCTCTAGAAAATGCCTACAAGGAATCATCAGTAGTTTTGTATGAGTCTTTGACAAGTGTATAGGTACTTGCAAGTAGAAAAAACACTAATTAGATAACTAGAAAGTGGTTATTTGTTGTTTGTAACAAATGTGCTAAAACAAAGCATACACACGCTATACTGATCACTAAATGCACTAAAACATAGACTACATGCAATAAAATAAATACTATATGTGTCACTTTGTGTGTCATATGTGTTGTTTTGAATTTCAAATGTATTTTTCTATGCTTCGTATGCACTGGTTTGGGCTTTGTATGTGTATAGGAGAAAATGGTGAGAAATGCTAAGGTAGAGATCACTCACCAAATTCCCTTTTTGTATTTTGTGCGTGGGTAAGGGGCCTATACATTGGAAAATAGATAAATCCAACCTCTTTGTATCCAATTTTCATTAACAAAACCTAAGATGAAGGGTGCAAATACAAAACCTAGATGCAAAGGGAGGATGATAAGACCTATTTACGCTTTTAAGGAATTAATAGATTTCACTAATTTTATATTGAACAAGTATAGATCTAAAAAGTAACTGAAATGACTGATGCAATAACAGACCTGAAAGAGAAATGAAATATGGGAGAATGAGTTTTTCACCTTAAAATGAAATAGGAGGTTATATTCCTTGAAACTACAATATCAAATCAATGATGTTGTAGACTGAAACCATTTAGGATTAGGGACCCTAACACCTGTAACTTCTAACTGTGAAAATATGAGGCCTCCAGGAACAAGTGGAATTTTTAGGTACAAGTAAAAGTTTGACTACACCCCTCTATTTGTGATTGCATAATTTCTATTTGTTATCTCTGAGATAACCCAAAAAAATTATGAATCCAGTTTCGTAAATCCTGAAATGTGTCCATGCACAGAAAAAGGGAATTTTTTGTGGAAAGGGGATTTCCTTAATCAATCCTTAATTTAGGAATCAACCTTGAAATTGATAATTAAATACAAACCTTAAAAGGAAAGGAAGGAAAAAAATTTATTCACATTGTGTAAAACCCTCATGAACAGATGTAGAAATCACACAAATTCATGAATATGCTTTCATTTGAACTTAGAATGGAGATGTAGCAAGATCAAGGATGTCCTCACTAATGTATTAGATCCATAATCATCATCTCTAGATCGTGAATGTAGTTATGCCACTTGAAGAAGAATTGAATGAACCTCCTTGTACCACTTGAGAAGCTCTCTACTTGGTCATCATGAGAGAGAAATCTTGCATCAAAGGAAGGAGATTGAATTTCTTGAATGGACCTATGAGGAAGACTTGGAGACGTGGGATGGATGCCTTGCCTTCACCACTTGAATGCTTCAATTATTGAATTCTTATGCTTGCATAATCTTGACATAATGTGTGTGTGTGTGTGTGTGTGTGTGTGTGTGTGTGTGTGTGTGTGTGTGTGTGTGTGTGTGTGTGTGTGTTCATGTTATATATTTTAACAAAATGAGGGGATAAAGTATCCTTTTATAGTCAATTTGAGATTCAAATGAGGGTAGGCCGAAATAGAAAATAAATGGGAAAGACATAGGAAGAAGAGTCCATACATTGGGCTTTGGGAACAATCAATAAAAACCTATAGGGGGTGAATTAAAGTTAGACCTCATCCCTAGGGGTGCAGTGGTGATAGGGACCCATCGAGATATGTGAAAAATGAGCCGGGAAAAAATAACAAAATGGGTAAAACTGATAGTTAGATCTTGAAATCAGAAAAATTGGGTCAATAGGTCCTAAAAGATATCCAATTATAGGTTCTAACTTTTTAGGACTATACATTTATCCCCCAATTTAGTAGTAGTATGAGAAAATCTTGTGATCACATTGAAGTAGATCTAATGTAGAGGCATGATCCCATCAAGGCTAAGGAATAAGTAAACATCAAGCCCCAAAGTGACTTAAGTTCTTATTGAATCTATTATATATATATATATATATATATATATATATATATATAGAGAGAGAGAGAGAGAGTCCATGGGCTAGTAGGCTAGCTATGTAGTTCTAGGTGATCCATGGAAGACAAAAGGAGAAGGGAAATTCAAAATCAATTCCAACTTCACAAGGCATGTGCACAGAACAACTTAAAAGAGATATCAGGGTTGTGGAAAAGTGTTGTCTTCCACACAGATCAAGAAAAGGTAAATAAGTTTAGGAATGTGGAAAAGCATTGTCTTCCACATGGATCGAAAGGAAATGAAGATCAAGTATGCGTAAGATAATTGTCTTCCATGTGGATCAAAAAGGAAAAGGAGATCAGGCACATGGAAAATCATTGTCTTCATAATGTATCAAAAGGAAAAGGAGATCAAACATAAAGAAAAAGCATTATCTTCCACATGGATCAGATGAAAAGAAAACATTGAACCACTATGAGTGTGTGAAAAGTGAGTGGAGTGTATGCCCCCATGTTAAAGAAATTGCAAGCGCCTTAATGGGAGAAATAGCTTTAATGGAGTGTACATGCATCCACCAAAGATATTTTAACTGTGAAATTCCCCCAAGTAGGAACAATTCAAGGGAAATAAGAACATGACTAAGAGATAGCATGGAAGGGATCTACTAACTCTTGGGTCAGTATTATCATATGATAATATGTATATGTATATTATAGAAAAATGAAATGTCATCATTCTCCAAAGGTAGAAGAACTATAAGAACAATGCATGAATGTAATGTAAGAGTCACAAAGAAGAGTATTTTTGGGTGGAATTGCAAAGACCCCAAAAAGAGAAAGGTTTCTACTGCTTTGCATCGTCACCAAGAAGACAACACAAATGCACATTGACAAACAATTAAACAAAATATAGAAGAAGAGAGATCCAAATAGAGGAATTTTTATGACATTATGATTGCTTTATCATCTTGCGTCAACAGAGAAACAAGGTTTTTTTAAATAAATCTAAATAAAATAGAGAGAAGGAAACACAACACTCAAAACATGAAAACACATAAAAGGAATCCACCATGCAAGAGGAGCTAGTCAAGAGTATCGCCTCCCACCCCCAACAACTTGGTTTGTAATGTTTTGGGTAGGTGGGTAACTCGCAAGAGGAGAACATCAAGCATGACAAATGGAACAATGGCTAGTTCCAAACAAGGACCATGCTATAAATATAGGTCATTTTCTTTGTGACGAGGATTGATGGATAATTGTTGCAAGAACATGTTAGGAAAATCATGATCAAGATATATAATCTCACAATCATTAGAATCAGTAGCATCATGTGTATCAATGTTAGGCATATAAATGTCATTATCAAGAGTATCTTCTTCATATAAATTAATTGTAATAGAATCTAATATACGAATTAAATTATCATGTTTGCACATTTTCTCTTTTTTCAAATTTACTTCCTCCTTGCGCTCACACTTGGGTTGGCCAAGAGGAATGATAGAAGCAAAGGGTGTACTAGGAGAAGAAATATTTTGAGAGGCATGCTGATGGGATTCAGCATGGAATTTATGATGATAGTCATGAGCATGATAGATATGCAAAGTTTTCCTTGAAATAGGTTGAGGTTTAGGACCAATGACTATAGGGACCTTTTCTTCTTTAGGAGGAACAATTGCAGAATCCACACTAGGCTAATGCATAGGATGTATGCAAGAAAGTGGAGTTATAGAAGGTGTAGAAAGAAGTCCAAGAGAAGAGGATGGAAGAACCTTAGGCTTGATAAGTTCACAAATATTATATATTTTATATTTTTTATATGAACAGAAAATTTTATCATGATGAGGTTGAGTTAGTTGGGGTATGGAAGGCCGAAGTAAATCCAGGTCAAGAGAATCTCTCAAGGCTAAATTTTTTTAAAGGCTATGGTTAATTGTCATGATTTCTCCATTATGGTGGAATTTAATGCATTTATGAATATTAGATACCATGACTCTCATGGATGTAAGCCAAGGAAGGCCAAGTTTGACTTGAAATTGATCTGAGGTTCGAATAAAAGAAAAGATAACTATTATCTCTCAAAAGTGCACCCTCTTAAGTTATCAATCAGTTAAATTTTTGGGAAAAACATGGAAACACTCCAAAGTCGTGGGTTACTCAAAATTAAAGTGAATCTCTAGATTCTAGGCCGAATCCTATGCTTTTCCTTCACCTAAACACCTATTGAAACTTAAACTTTGAAAGAAAAGAGATAAGAAATGATAATCTGGAAATGATTGAATGTAACACTTTAAAAGGTGATGCACCAAGATGATAAGGATAATATTGTTTCCTAAACATAGTGAAACTTAAAAGACTACCTATTGCAAGATGCAACCTTGAAATAGCATTCCTTGTATAATAGTGCTTCATAAGAAGGCCTGATAAATATTAAATTAGAAGGAATCTCTCCACAACTAACAACTGTAATGATTTGACACAACTCACAACCTATACAAAAGAAGTATAAACTTATCATAGGTGTTGTAATGAGACATGAATTTAAGGAATCCAATGAAGAAACATAGAAATAAACATCAATAATTGTAATGCACAGTAAAGATAAGACTCAAGATAGCTTCAAAATGCAGTCTTTATTATGCTCCAAAGGCCAAAATAATCATATATCCCTAAAAGATTTACAGGAAATATGCAAAATGATAAGGACTTAAAATAAGTCATTACCACACCAGCTGCCTAAAATCTAACCTTTGTAACTAGTACAAATGAGGGACTATATATCATCCTCAAGATCTCCCCTAGAATTCCCATAAAGAAAGAAGAAGAAATTCAAAAATGGTGTTAAATCTATAAAAATATCCCCACAAAGAGGAACAAGATCTTCCCAAAACTATCTCAGAGAAGTGGAATAACCCTCTTTGATTTAGAACTCAGGATGATGACTCCAGAAATGCTTTGCCTTCTTTTGTATCTTCTCCAAGTGTTTCCAAAAATTCCACCTTTCTTTGAAACATAAAATAAATCACATGCAATTGACACCTGACATGTCCTCATTGCTTTGACCATTTACCTCAGTCATTCATTGGTTCTAGACTCGTGAAAATACCTTCTTTCCATTCGAAAAAGTCATGACAAAAGCACCTGGACATGTGGTGCCTAGTCACTAGCTCTTTACCCTTTCTTCTAACTGCCAGTTGAACTTGAAAGTTGGCAATAATTAGAAACTTAACTACATCTTGTTTAATCGTGAGCTTGCCAGTCATTTCTTCTCATAGCATCTAACCCTCATGACTTAGAAAATACTAGAAACTTAACCTTTATCTTTCACATCTACAAATGGGCCCAAGAACCAACCAATAAAACATTACTATACATAGCATGTTAGCACCTGGCCCCACACTTCTTTAGCCTATGATGAACCAAGACACATGGAAATATCTCATGAACCCTATCCATCTAGTAAAAAATCCATCAAATAAGACATAACTCCTAAGCCGGGGCCTTAAGTTATTTGAAAATTAGATCAGCCACTATGACCCACCTACCCTAGCATTGAGTAAAATATATTATCAAACAATTGGGGAAAATCACCTCTGATGACTAAAGTATTTGATGAAACCATAGCGGCCAGCCCTAGACACGTGGAAATTGCTCATGAAATCTTCAACCCTGGAATAATATTTTATCTCACCTCATGAGCTTTGGTGGAAAGTGATCTATTTTTCATGGTGAGATCCACTTTTTGTTTATCATTTATGGAAACACATCTAGGTTAAATATCGATTCCTATGAAGTTGAGTTTTGATGACTCTAAAATTGACTAAGTACAAAAACAAAGTTATAGATGTATTTTGGGTATCGAAGATCGAGATCGATGAATTAGGTCAAGAAAGTTTAGAGGAAGATAATATGAGGTATATGTGAGCTCCACCTAAGATCAATTTTGTTTTTTTTTAAGTTTACAACAAGTTAGAGAGATTTGAAGACAGACAGATAGCAGCAAAACAGTGATATAGAGCAGTTGGACAGAAATGATGATTCAAAGAGTATGACATGGACTCCAGGCAATCGGAGTTGGATTATGGCTGTTGAGAACCTACACTTTATTTATGTAAGAGCGTTGACTTTTCATTTGAGATTTGTTTTATTAAATGTATTTTGTATTGAGAGTCAACTATGTAGTATTTGGTTAAGAGAGCCAACTTAGTTAAGAGATAAGATATATATATATATATATATATATATATATGGAGAAATTTTTGTTGAGCAAAGATATGATTGATAAGAGATGATTTGATGGATGAAATGACATGTGAATTGCAAAGCAGAGGATGAAAAAGATCATTGATGAGCTATGACAGGAACTATCTAAGTATTAGAGATGCTTGTTTTGTTCATTACTGAGAACATTTTGTAACAGAACTACTTTGTAAGAGCTATAAGCTTAGTTGGCCCATAACAGGGTGATGTATACCTTTAACAAGGTTGTAATTCCTTTAAAAAGGAAATGTACTATGTAATATTTAGCTCCTAATAGGGATAGGTCTCCTAATAGGGACACTATACTTTAGCACATGCTTGTGGGTACTATCCCCACTGGGGTTTTCCCTTGGTCGGGGTTTCCTTGACAAAAAAATTATGGTGTTATGAGTATTGTGTTATTTCCTTATGTTCTTTTCATTTTTTCAAGTATGTGGTTAATGTTTAATTGGTTGAAAAGTTTTAATAACTGTTGTAATACTGATTCACCCCCCCTCTCAGTATTACCTAATCGTAACAATTGGTATCAAAGCTTTTGTCCCTTGGAGAGAAATTCTAATAGCTTAAGGGAGATTAGAATGGATTTGGACAGTTTGCAAGAGAACTTTGATGTTGCACTAGAAGATCTTGATAAAGAAAAAGCAGAGAATGGAGAAAATAGATTCAACATGTGTAGAGTTGAGAAATTTATAAGGAAACTCAGAGAATAGCTTGAACTTTCCAGAATTCAGAGACAAGATCTTATGGTTCAGATAAAAGAAGATTCAGACAAAGAAAATTCAGATAAGATGAAGCAACTTGAAGAAGAAAATGAAACTTTGAAACTTGAGAATGAAGCTATGACTAAAGAGATATAGTTACAAAAGGATGCTAAGAAGAAGAATGAAGAAACCTTGAATAGTGCATTATAACAAATGAAGAATGAGGATGACAACTACAAGAAAAAGTATCTAGAATTGGAGAAATATAATCACATTATAAAAGGTAAACTTGTTTAGGCAAAGAAACACATTGAAAAACTTCACACCAACAGTGATTTGATCGATGAAAAAAGAGATAGACATAAACCTAAAGGTGATATGACTAGTATTGGCTTCAATGAAGATGAATTCTCAAAGAATTAGGAAGAGAAATCTGATGCAAAGATTGATGTTGAAAAACCTACTATTGAAGAACCTAGAGAGAAGATCGGGCCTTTTAGAGGTAGATGCTTTGGATGTAACAAGTTTGGAAACATGAAAAGAGACTACAGAGGTAATGCCCCTTTTAAGACATTTTCTAGCTATTCTTTTAATTGTAATGGATATGGGCACAAGAAAGGAGAATGCAAGAAACCTAATCAATTTGGATATAGATAAGACAATGGAAGAGAACTTATAGTGAAACCTACATGCTACAAATGTAGTAACATTGGACACATTGTGAATTACTGTAAGCTACAAGTAAATCATTAAAGAAGACCTCCTATATGTTACAAATGCAATAATTGAAGTCATATAGCAAAGTTTTGTAGGTGTAATAGAGTAAACAATAGAAGAGTACGAACTCCTATGAATACACAGAAGAATGGAAGTGATATTGGTAAAACTGTTGCAGATTTGATGAATGATTTTGATAGTTGTTTTAAGAAAGAAGAAGATATCAATAGTGGTAAGATATGGAAGATCAAAGAAACAAGTGAGATAGCGGTTCAGGAAGAGATAGCAGATGCTACTGGATCTTCGCCTGATGGTAGTAAAATAGAATCGACCTAACTAGCCGATCATGGCCTTAGGGGGAGAATTGGATAAAGACATTAGAATATATCTTGCCCCATAACTTATGAATTGAGCTCATGCAAGCTTAGGTATGAACATGGCCGACATCATGGAGTATAGAGTTAAGAGTGCAACATCAGACGATACATATATTTTGATCGCAAGATCTACAGCCGACTAGACAGTATTGGGTAAAGTGAACTTTTATAACTTATAAATTGTATAAAGCACCATATGAAGACCTATTTCCTTACCATTTAATGAAGAGTTATCTAAGGAGATTAGAGAGAAGATAGATTCAATCCATCCTACATTTTCCCTACATGATTGATTGAAGCGAAAACTCAGAATTCAGCGTGAAAGAGGTATTTACATATCTAGCTATGGATGCACTTGTTATTTATGATGTTTTAGATCGACCTAGATATAATTTCAATAAACATTCATTAATTCTTGTGAAGAAGACCCCGAAGGAGCATTTTCTCAGACACCCTACAGAGTTTTACACGTAGAAGATATTAGGGTTTACATTCACTATAAGTTAGATATACTAGGCACTGATGATATTTGTACTAAGATGGAGTATATGATTGATAAAGGAATCATGAGAAATGAGTTAAAACACATTGACCAGTTGAGTATTATGAAAATTCTAAATTTGTATGAATTCGACGAAGAAGAGTGGTTCAAGATATTATTGAGCAGAGTGCATGATCAATTCATTTGGATAGGCGAGTAGCCTGTGAATATTTGTATTGATTTAATTCATGAGATTACTAGATTGGATAATACAGGAATCATTCATGTTTCTAGAAAGCATGTGAAGAAGAAATTTGAATCCCTAACACACTCTAAATGGGGCATTCGAGGAATGACTGTGAATAACATCTTTCAACAAGATGTGAGGCTAATTGCTATGATACTTGGCTATAAATTCTACTGTAGTAGTAGACCTAACTCAGTATTTGTAGGAGTTATCATGATGGCATGGAGAATGGTAAAATAAAATGTAAAATATAATGTATGCGAAGTATAACTCTTGTAACTTCTTGAGAATGTAAAAATGGTAAAGAAAGACAAAATGAAGACCTTCAGATTTGGGTCACTATTAGTACATATGTTTATCCACATTGAACACAAATTCCTAGGTATGATCCCTAGTTGTTGGAAACCAAGGATACCTACTGGTATTCAGATCACATAGAGATATAGAAGACAAAATAGAACATAGGCTGATGGTGAATTATAAGGAATGATCAAAATCCTTCAGAGATAGATGAAAGAGAGATATAGGATACCTAATGACATAGTTGAGAAATACAAGGATACAATATGTTTCATGGTTGAAACTGATTGTGTATGCTTTGAGGTAGTGACACCAAGGAAGAAATGGTGTTATCTGATGGGATATGAGGTAAGTTCAAAGTTACTTACTATGCAAGTTGAACATGTTCTTACATTTGACATTGATACATTAGAAGAAAGATGGGGAACCTATGAGGATAAATATGCTAAGGTAAGAGAGGAATAGACTAGAGGTTTGAGGAAAAGTAAAATTGATAACCTTGTGCATGAGTGTGGTGTAAAGGCAGGACTAACAGAGGAAAAATTGAAAGAAGTGAAAATCAAAATGGATGAGTGATCTTATGGATTGGAAAGTTCTAGTACTACAACCCTTCCCACTCCTAAAGTGGTAATGGTAGACATCCCATCTCCTCCATCACAGTAGACATCACAAGCAGAGAAGATTACTCCTAGAGTAAACACTAGATCAACTAGGAAAACATCACCTATGGAACCAAGCATTGTAAGAGAAGAGAAGAAAACTGAAACTGAGAAGCACATATGGAAGCCTGACATGAAGATGATTGAGAAAAGAGCTATTGAGCAAGGAAAGCTAATTATAATAAAAATATACTATGAAAGGTATGGTGAAGCAGATAGACTTAAGATTGAAGATATTGTGGTTAATCACTTGTTTTAAAGAAGGCTCTATTGGAAATTGAGGGAAGTGTACCTAAAGATCTATATGGAAGATTGGAGACAAGAAAATATTTAGCACGGATAGAGGATGAAACAATCATAAATTAGGAAATTGACGACATGCTACCTTTGATATCTTTACAAGAAAGGGAAAGAATACTAAAAGAATTGAAACCTTTGCTGAGAACTAAGATCAGCTTATTGAAAATCATGGCAAGAAGATATGATGAAATCACTTAGAAGAGTCAGAAAGTACTAGAGAAAATATTGATGAATCCTACTCTTGAGGAGACTCCACTTCCTAAAACCACTTTTCCTACAAACTTAGGAATGGGAGAGAGTTCTAAGCCAGCTGAGGCAAGTGCTGAGAAGAGAGAAGTTAACACACAACCAGATTTATATGTTTCTGGTGTACCTATAAAACTTGACACCTCTAATGATGAGAAGGACCCATTTGCAGAAGATTTGGAAAACACAATTGCTGAGGAAGCATAGAAGAAAGAGGAAAAAGAGCATAAGAAAGAATAGAGTAAAGAAGAATAGGATGAAGAACAAAAATAATAGGAATAAAAAGATGAGACTAAAAGTGAGGTAATCACATCTTCTATTTCATTATTGGAAAGAAAAGAAAAGAAAATACAATAGATGTGGATGTTGATTACATGGATGAAGATGAGCTAGTGAAATTGGCTTTTACTACACTCACTAAAGCCAAGGAGATATCAGAACAAAAAGGTGAAAAAAATGCTAAGGTAATAACCAGAGCAACTGATACTGTGAACAAATTTCTTCTAGTACCTATTGTTTTCCAGCACAGAGATAATATTGAAAACCTAAAGATAACACTTGATGAATTTGATGGCTATTATGAGAGTTTGATAAATATTGTAGAGGAGAAGGTAGAAAATAACTAGTCTAAGAAGAAGTTATCCAAAGTTTGAGAATCTGTCTCTTGGGACTTGAGAATTTTGAAAATGACTACTGCAAATGCTAAGAGTTGCATTGGACATGGAAGGAACTTATTTAGTTACTGCATGAATCCTACCAGGCACATTCAAAACATTGAAGACATCATTGCCAAGGAAAGGGTGACTTTGAACAGTATGATGGATAGTTGTGAGACCTCTTCACAATCTGTAACAGAATTGGACAAGGAAGTAACAAGAATATTGGCAAAACTTGATATACTCGATGTAAAATATAAAATAGATGTAACATAAGAAATAGATGTATGTTACCAATGTGTAAGATATAAAATGTGTATTTGAAATGTAGGGGGTAAATAAGATGTTCCCCTTTTATCCTTAGAAACACAAATGAAGGATCCAAATTGATTAACCCCAAAGGAATGATCAATGCATAAATGAATCAATCATTTTGAAATAAGAGAAAAGAAGAAGATCTTAAATTCCCATTTTAGAAAAGAATGTGTGATAGATATAGAAAGATTAAGAACTCTAATGGAAATGGATAGGAGAGAAGTAATAACTTTGAGATGTTATAGATCTTAAGAATGCTATTTTTGGGGGTTTGCACTCAATTTTTGGAATATTGAGACCGGATCTGGAATAGAAATGTAGAAATGAACAAAACCCAAAAATATTTTTCCATTCTGACACAGTTCCAATTTTGACCTGCTAGTCAATGTCACCATTGACCCAGAATTTCTAATTCTGACCTAGGGAAGAATAGACCTAAAATTTCTCTGACAGGAAATCTATTTTTGGATCCTGAAAGTTTGTCAAAAAGGGTATCTGAATCTGCACTCTAATCTGTTTTTCCAAACCTGTACCTATAAGAAAAATGGATTTGTTTGTTAGGGGGAGGTGTTTGCCTTAGTCAAACCCCAATTTAGGAATTAACCTTGAAATCAATAATTGAAATAAAGAATGCTAGAAAGTAGTAGAATTAAATCTAATAATGAAGCTATGGTATTCAATATATATGCAATTGTATTTCGAATGTAAACAAGTATGTAACTATGAAAGCTTGAACTCAATATTAGAAACCATAAACCTCCATGATTGTATGCTTGGAATCCACCTTGAAGAGAGAATGAATGAGTCGTAAGGATGCAAAAAGGATCTTTAAGGAATATCACACCACCATGATGGATATATCTAGGGTTTGAATGATGAATCTTGAATGCTTGAACCAAATCCCTTCAAAGGCTTGAAAGCTCGAATCCTTGATATTCAATAGAGAACTTGAATGCTTGAGAGGAAGACTTGAACACTTTGAAAGCTTGAAAACATGTAGAAAAATGGATTCTTGAAATTTTTTTTTTATGATGTTTATGCACTTAGTGAGTCTTAGGTTGGCTTCTTCTTTCTTAGAGAGACTTTTGTTGATGATTCGTACTTGATATGACTTAGACAAAATGAGAGGTGAAAACTTCCTTATATATCAATCTAGGGCACAATCTTCTAGAGAGGCCTACATAGGAGAATTAAATTCCAATTATACCTATATCCCTAGAAGAGGACCTATATTAAATATAATTTAATAATCATCACTTCAGAACCCAAAACAACCGACCAAGAAGTGAGAAATGAACTTTTAATGACCTCCCGCAGCCAACAAACTTTCAAACTTGAAAGGGGGACCTAGGTCAAATTCAAGGTCATCCTTGAACTAGGTCAAGGTCAAGGTCAACCTTGACCTAGGTCAAGTTAGAGGTCAACCTTGACCTAGGGAGTCAGAACCCCTGGAAAATATTCCAGATGGGAGGGATGGTGCCCGGAGAGGCCCAATCAGGGTCCTAAATAGGAACAGAAGTAGGAGAGGGTGCGTAAATGAGGGGAAAATGTGATGGTGATCAAAAAATTCCCTAAGGAGGACTAAACATTCTTAACATGGAAGTGATTCCATTTTAAGATGATACACTAGATAATGAAAAAGGGAGAGTATTGACTAGATTCAATTTGTTGAAGAGTTTAATCACTCCTAAGTTATCCATAATTGAAGCACACCTATCAGAATTGGAGAAGACAATAGATGCATTAAATAAATCTATGCCTATAGATTTGAAAGAAGCAAAGACTGCATCATTTCCATTGAATGGACTGATTCATGTTAGTCAACTATTACTGAAGTCATGGGGTACAAAAGTGAAGATCTTGGAAGATTCCTTTCAAGATGTTCTGAAACTGGTGAGCAAGCACTGATTCTATTACTTTGTATGCATCTTTGTCATTGTTTTCAAAGGGGGAGAAGAGAAGAAAAATGAATGGGAGAAGAAAGAAAGAGTAAAATGAATAAAGAGAAGGAATAAAATATAAGACAAGAAAATAGAAAAACAAAATAGAGAAAGAAAGAGAGACAACTTTTTTGGAACACTTAGTCATTTTTTTGTTAAGTGTTGCCATCAATGCCAAAGGGAGAGATGTTGGAAAGTGATCTATTTTGCATGATGAGATCCACTTTTTGGTTTTCATTTATGGCAACACATCTAGGTTAAAGATCGATTCCTATGAAGTTGAGTTTTGATGACTCTGAACTCGACTAAGTACAAAAACAAAGTTACAGAGGTATTTTGAATATCAAAGATTGAGATAAATGAATTAGGTCAAGAGATCTTAGAGGAAGATAGTATGAGGTATATGTGAGCTCCACCTAAGATCAATTTTTTTTTGTAAATTTTATAGAAAGTTAGAGAGATTTAAAGACAGATAGATAGCAGTAGAATAGTGATACAGAGCAGTTGGATAGAAGCGATGATTCAGAGAGTATGACATAGACTCTAGGAAATCAGAGTTGTATTATTTTTGTTGAGAACTTACAATTTGGTTATGTAAGAGTGCTGAATTTGCATTTTATATTTGTTTTATTAAATTTATTTTGTATTGAGAGCCGACTATGTAATATTTTGTTAAGAGAGCTGACTTAGTTAAGTGATAAGATATATATATATGGAGAACTTTTTGTTGAGTGAAGATATGATTGATAAGAGATGATTGGATAGATGATATGACATGTGAATTGTAGAGAAGAGGATGATAGAGATCATTGATGAGCTATTATAGGAACTATCTAAGCATTAGAGATGCTTGTTTTGTTCATTATTGATAATATTTTGTAACAGAACTACTTTGTAAGAGTTGTAAGCTTAGTTGGCCCCTAACAGGGTGTTGTATACCTTTAACAAGGTTGTTATTACTTTAACAAGGAAATTTACTATGTAATATTCAGCTCCTAATATCGCTAGGTCTCCTAATAGGGACACTATACTTTAGTGCATTCTTGTGGGTACCATCCCCATCGGGGTTTTCCCTTGGCCAGGGTTTCCTCAAAAACAAAATTATGGTGTTATGGGTACTGTTTTATTTTCTTATGTTCTTTTCATTTCTGCAATTATATGGTTAATTTTTAATTGGTTGAAAATTTTAATAAGTGTTGTAATACTGATTCACCCCCCTCTCAGTATTACCTAATCCTAACAAGCTTATTACCACCATCCACATGTCACCCTATCTTTAACTCTCTAGTCTGATAATAACATTCCCTTTCATCCCACAAGCTAGCAAAGAGTAACCACAAACTGCTAGTTGCCAGCTCTCCAATGTTTCATGCTACTTTTACTAACAGTCACGAGCTTGAGATAACCATTACTTCAACATTCTAGATAGGTGGCAGTCTCTTTCTAGCTCTCAAACTAAAAACCCAACCACCTTGAACACCCAAGAGCTAGCAACAACCATCGATCTAACCTTTATCACCGTCGCATTTGAACCTCCACATTGGAGTTGCTTGCTAAATCTCCAACTTGAGAAGAATATTGTTTCTTATCTCGTGAGCCAGCGATAAGGAACACTTTTAAACACATGGAAACCTATCGCTGACTCATGACCAACATTTATTAACTCCTCATGATGTTTCAACCTCGTGAAAACCACTACTCGCTATCTCTCCACTATTATCTATGATTTTCTTTAACCACCACAACCTAGTGACCACACTAGTCTCCAGCTCGCAAGTGTTATTGTAAGAAATAATAATGGAAGACCAAAGGAACTTAAAAAATCCAAGAGATCTAGGTAAGGGAGAAATGTTACCATGAGAAAACCAAATCCAAGAGCATTCATCAAAAGATCCAAAGGCAAAGAAGACAAGATATTTTATAAGGGGAAAAGAAAAGAAAAACCACTTTGTGATATTATGAATGAGGCCATAGCCTAAAGAGAGAAAAGAGAGAGAGAAAGAGAGAAAGATGCTCATTACAATAACTTCATCCCAAGAAATGAGAGAGGATCATCTCTTAAATAGAGATGAGAGAGGATTTAGAATGTAACTCCCAAGTCTATGAATGCCACCATTCATAAGTGTGTATAACAAGTGTCAATACTCTCTGAAGGAGGATTAAACTAATTTCCTTATTAAAGGAATTACATAAAATGAGTTGTCCTCCCACTTGGACTAGAGGAAAAAATACATGTAGTGATTCCCTAAGAATCTCCTAAAAAAATAAATAATACAAGTAAAGATTAGATATTCTAGCACCCCCCTTTAATCTTTACTTGGAGTGTTTACAACAAGGGGTATTAAACCCAAATTTTTACAAAAATTTGCAACTTGATCTTCAATATAAGGAATAAATTGTATCTTCTTCAAGCTTACAAGTGGCCTTCTAGAAGCATGATGTACAAGAACCTTTGGTAGAGACAAGAGAAGTAGATGGGTCCTTTAAATTTGTTCAAGTAGAAGTATATGGAAATCTACAAGTAGTCATGTGATTCATAGGACATGTGGAAATGAATTGGTGTCTTTAATGTTCCTTGATGGATCACCTGAAACATAGAACAAGAAAACAAGAAACAAGACAACTATCCACAAGTAGAATTTCATCTCATATTCAAGTTAGTACAACTTTTGATATTTATAACATCGGAAGATAATTGTAAGAAAACTATCATAGTGTAAACTAAGATAGAGGTTTAAAAATAAATGTGATTTGTTCACCAAAATGCAATGGAGGTAACATGATATCAAGATAAACTAAATGCTCAAATTTCCAAACTAAACAAGTTAGGTATGATAGTATTTATCAATTCTCCCATGAAAGAAATATATTAATACACAAATGACCACAGACAAGGTCAACTACTGAAACCTACATTAATATTGTGTCAATTAGATGGATATAGATAGTCCACTAATGAGTTATCTCACTACAAGAGAAAGGGATGCAACACCACCACCTACATAACTCACGATCTAAGAGATAAAGAATGCAGTGCATTATCACATTATTATGTTTATCAAATAAACATGAGAGATAGAAAGAGAAATTAGTAGAATATGTGACTCTGGTGCAAGTTCCTGATTTTCCAAGCATGTTTACTGTGGTGAATCATAAGAAAGGATAATGAGAAGTAAGAATATATTTCCCTCAAGAAAATGTGAAACTATAGGGAAACCCATGAAAAATCATCCTCTCATTGAGGAATAGAATAAAGAACCATCATCTCACTGAGGAACATAATAAATAATCATCCTCACTAAGAGAAAAACAACCAATGGAACAAGTTGATAAACATCAACTGATGTAAGTTCATCCAATGCAACTTACAAATGGAACAAGTTGATAAACATCAACTGAAGCAAGTACATCCCAGTGCAACTTACAAATGTAAAAATTTGATAAACATCAATTGAAGGTAAGTGCATCCCAGTGCAACTTACAAATGTAATAAGTTGATAAACATAAACTGAAGTAAGTCATCCCAGTGCAACTTATAAATGGAACAAGTTGATCAACATCAACTAAAGTAAGTACACACCATTTATAGGATGGAGGGATACTCCACAGGTCCCTTTAAAGAATGAGGCACCTATGAGTTAGCTATAATTATGGGTCCTCCACATTATGGGTCAGGTATAACTGATGGGTCATTCATAGTTAACCTTAATTATTGGGTACCCTGATGCAACTTATAAGATGTGATAAAAAGTATAGTAATGAATGGTATAAAACCATACAATGTAACAGAGTGTTAAACATAGGAATAAGGAAGATTCTTAATATTACCTTCTACTCACAATATCACATCTTATTCTGCTAACTTCCATCCTATCTTTCAACCTTAGGACTTAACCACCCTCTCCATCTCTCAGCTTCAAATGCTAACCGCCACAAACCGCCATGACCTAGCGATGAACACTTGATGTCACCACTATGGGCACCACCTGACCATCTTCATCATCATTTGTGCCACATGGCATGCATTGATTCACTTCCAATATGTCATTTCATTGCCACATCAACTTAGGCCCTCAAAATACACCTAGTTGTCATTGATCTATCCCTCACCAAACCACCTATCACACGCATGAATTGCCAAAAGGCTTAACTTCCTTAGGAAACTCACAATGAGTGGGTGGGAACATATAAGAAATGTAAAAACAACCTCCAGGATAAATGTGGTATGAATCCCTCTTTATGAACCTTTTCCTTGTTGCTACTACTATACTCAAGTGTGACTATATTCTCTTCTTAATCTCTTACTGAACCAAGAACATTGCATTACCTGCACATGAAGAAAACATAGTAGAAAAATAATTGTATTTTTCCCCTTTTCTCCTCTGCATTTCTTGGTTTCCACTAACATGCTAGGCTCAAACCCTCTTGGGAGCCACATTTGTGTCCACATTCCATTAAGAGGTAACAGTGACTTTGGATTTTCTTGAAAGCATGATGGCTCTGCCAAATTGAGCCTAAGTGAAAATTTTGGTAACATTCTTTGTGATATCTATTGGATGTGTGTATGCAAGACATTTGGACCAGTAGCATAGGTATTCCATTGGGCATAAATTCACATATAAAACCTGATTGGAACCTGAAAAACTCATATGTAGAGGTTTAAACAATTCTCTTTGACTGATTGACAACCCTCCCAACAGCTCTGTACATCATTTTGGGCTTAGAATTTGGATCTGGAAAAAAAAAAACACAACCAAAAACATTGAAAATAAACCTAAACTACTAGCCTATTGTTGAACAACACTTTATAGAAAACTAGAAAAGAAACTAAACTATAGTGCAACAACACTTTATTGAAACAAAAACCTAACCTATAAGGCACATGGTAGATTAAACCTCAAAGGAATTCTTGAGGTGTATCCCATTAACTAGGATAGGCTGAATTTATCCATCCATATTTCATAACTAGAATGCATTTTTCTCCTTGCACTCTGTAACAATAAATGGGTCACTCCACATACTGTCAAACTTAGTGTGTTTGCCTAGTCTACTTTTCAATTCATCCCATATAAGGGAAACATCAATTATCTTAAAATTCTTGGAATTGCTTTCCTGTCAAAGGTCCTCTTGACTTTAATCCTCTAGTAATCCAATATTTTCATGGCTTTATCTCTTGCTTCTTCCATATCCAAAAGCTAAGAATATCTAGCCACTATAGGATCATTTTCATCAAGCATTATTAGCTCATTAGCAAGATCTAGTGCTAATAACATTGTATAAATAGGCATTCTAGCTTCTTTACCATACACAAAGACATATGGTGAATTTCCAATAGACCTTTTAGGAGTGATCCTATATGGCCATAAGGCATATTTCAACTTTGAGTGCCAATCTCTCGGTTTATCATGTAAGGTCCTTTTGATAATGTTGATCAAATTTTTATTAGTAGACTTTGTCAAACCATTACCTTGAGGATAATAGGTTTAGGATGTATTCAAGTAGATGGCATCCTTAATATCCCAATCTACTACTCTTAAACCAAAAAAAAGCCAAAGAATTATTTGAAATTATGGACTCAGGCACCCCAAATTTGGTTACAATATCTTCATAAAAGTCAAGGACAACTGATTCATTAGCTTCTTTCAAGGAAAATTCCTTATTCCACCTTATAAAATAATATGTGGCAGTAAGGACCCACTTGTGACCTACATTAGAATATGGGTTAATAGTACCCATGAAATCAATACCCCATTTCATGAAGGGTTGCTCAATTTGAATGGTTTGTAATGGTAGAGGTGACAGTCTTTCTATCCATACAAACATAGCACATTTAAAAAACTTTATCCCATGCATGGGCATCCTTAAACAGACTTAGCCAATAATATCCAGCTCTCATGATTTTAAATGCAGTTGTTCTTGGAGAGAAATGACCCCCAAAGGGTCCATTGTGAAAATCATAAAGCACATTGATAATCTGATCATTGTCAATACATCTTAGAAGTACTTCACTATGATCTTTTCTGAATAAAATATTATCAAGCAAGACATAAGACATAGATTGAAGTCAGAAATACCTACTCTTAGCTCTATCAAGACTAGGTGGGCACTCACTTGTTTTCAAAAAATGAACCATGTCTTTTAACCAATATTTTGGTTTATTATTCATAGCTACATCATTGATAACCAAGGTTGTGTCTCTAATAATTTCTACTTCTTCTAGAATAGGTTCATTTTCCATTTTTTCACATAGACCTTTTCCCCTCACTAGCTTAGTGATCTTAATGAAAATGTCATATTCCATCACCCTTGTGATCCAACCTGCTATTTTTTCATTAAGATCCATGCTTAATAATAACTCCTTAATACTAGGATGAGCCACCATTAGATGAATCTTATTGCTAGAAACCAAATGGCTGAATTTTTTTAAACTTTTAACAACTACTAGTGCATTTTTTTCTACAAAATTGTACCTCTGCTCAAAATCCTCTAGACCTTTACTATAGAATGCAAATGGATATTCAAAACCTTATCATTCTATTGTACAAGAATTGAAAAAATTGTATCCAAACTACCATATGCATAAAGAATAAAATCTTTCAAAAAAATTGGATTTATAGGAGTAGGAGTTGTTGCTAGACCTTTCTTAAATGCATGAAAACTTCTCTTTCCTTCCTTGGTCTAGCTGAAAATAGTATTATTTTTAACATATTAGTTAAAGGCCTTAACAAAAAAAAATATCAGACATAAATCTGCTTACAAAGTTAATTCTACCAATGAAGCTCTGCAGCCTTTTTATGACTGGGTAAAGGTAGTTATAGAATTTCTATAACTCTTTCATCATCAATGTTTATTCCATGTTTTGACACAATGTATCCTAAAATTTTACCTTGATGCATTGTAAATATACATTTTTGTGATTTGGGGATACACTAAACTCCCTACATCTCTCAAAGACTTGTTGTAAGTGTGATAAGTGTCGATCAATATTTTTGGAAAACACCAAAACCATTTTATAAAATAAACCTTTGAAATCCAGATCCATTGTCCTCTGAAAAATGGCACCAACATTGGATATGAAAAAATGCATTCTTTTATAGGCCATAGTGCCACATTTAGTGGTAAAAGTAGTTTTATGTTGATCTTCATCTTTTACTAGCACTTGGTTATATCTTGAATAACCATCAAGAAGAGAGAATCTCTCATAACCAACAACAACTTGTAGAATCTTCTCCATAAAGGGAAGTGGATAGTGATCTTTTAGAGAGTCTCTATTCAGGTCTCTAAAGTCTACAAAAAGCCTAATTTCCCAATTTTTCTTCCTAATAGGGACAAGATTGGAGAACCATCTAGTATGTTTTATCTCATAGATGATGCCTCGTTCTATGAGCTTAGTCAACTCTTTAGCCATAAGGGGTTATAACATGGGATTCAAATACCTTTTCTTCTGTTTGAGTGACTTTGCATTAGGCATCAATTCTATAGTATGTTGTGCAATTTTAGGATCAAAACCTTTCAAATCAGAATATTCCCAAGAAAAAACATCATGAAATTCTTGAAATAACTCTACAAAGGCTTGTTTTTCTTGCTGGGTAGAGACTTTACCAACCTTAAGGAGTTTACCTTTGATTATCTTCAACTCCTCATAGTGATCCTCTTTCACATGCATGTTGGTTTTATTTTTCTTTAGCTGATTATCATTACCAAAGATAGACTATAGGGTTACTAACCCCTTGGGTAACTTATTGGACTTTAACTTGATTATTTGATCGCCATATTGTTGCTTGATCTCATCTTGGTTAGTGACAAAAAACATATTCTCTTCCAATAGAAATCTTAATATATTTTCATCATTGTCAAACATTTACTAATGAGTGTTATTATCAGGACATGAGGCCTAACAACTACCTTCACATGTTGTTGAATCCTTTCCTTACTAGTATCACTTGGAATGTCAAATTGTGCACATACAGAAGCCAACCTATCTACATGTTGATTTTTACTCCTGGGTATGGAAATCCAATCAAAAGAATCAAACTCTTATATCATATCCAATACCCAATTCTTATATGAATTTAAAATAGCATTCTTGGAAACATGTAAACCTCTCACCTTATTTATAATTAACTAACTATCACCAAATACTTTTAAATAGCTGAGATTTCTCTTCCTAGCCCATTCCAAGCCCTGAAGTAGACCTTTATATTTAGAAATATTATTAGTACATAAAAATGAAAAATGAAATGTTGAATAGTACTTTTCACCTTGTGGAGATACTATCATAGCACCCCCACTAGCTCCATTTTTACTTCTTGACCCATCAAAGTACATCTTCCATACTTCATTTTGTTGTTCTATACCCTAATTTGTAGCTTTTATAAGATTAGGCATCACTAAATCTGGCTCATGAATCATATAGATACATATATCAGTTTGTTCTATGGTAGTTTTTTAATCATTATGGGTATTATTTATTGCCCACTCATCCAATAAGATGTCTGGAATATAATCAGTATTTGTATTTTTCTTTTAAATAATTATATTTTTAGCATGCTCTAATGCTACCAAATTTTCATTAATCACACTGGGAACATAGGTCTCTATATGATCTTTAGCAAGTAATTCTGACTTAATTTTCACCTTTGTACCATATCTAGTCCTAAACAACATATGGGACCAGTCAGAAGACAAATACCCTCCTACCTTTGTTGTAAAATATCTTGAAAAATATAGGGTAAAGTATGGAGGCAGGTCTATGACATAGATGTCCTCATAAATAGAGAATTTAGGGAAATCATGAAGATTCAGACTTGTATCCTTTATTAGACCTACTATGCTGACAATTGATCCATCAAATTATACTACTCACTTTTCCAAAGGTTGATATTTCAGTCCTAAGTGATCTGCAATTTTCTTGGGCATGACTGAACTTGTGGTCCCACTATCTACCATATAGTTATAGACCACTTTATCCCATATGATCAAAGAAACATAGAATAGAGGTGGCTTAATATCCTTTCCAGATGACTTGTTTCTTCTCTCAGTATTATTTATTAAAACCATTCTATCAGAACTATCAGTAGTATTACTAGGATTTTCATTTTTAGACAAGGTTGACTGTAAAAGGTCACCTTAACCTGGAATGGCTAATGAATCCAACATACTAGTTGAAACATTTATTTTATTCATGTTCACAACTATATTAAATGGAATAGTAGCATGTGCATTTTTCTATATCATAGGAACAACGGGTTCTACTTGAAATTGTGGCTACTCCTTTACTATATCCTGAGAATTTATCTATAAAATATGTGGAACTTGAGATAAACATGGTCCTACAAATACAAAATATTTTCCTTTACTTGGTAAGGCTTATTGATTAGTCTCCAATGCTCTTTTCTTTTCTATGGTGTTTGCTACATTTGCATAATCATCTCTGCTAACCCCACAAAAATATTCTCCCTACCAATTCATGAAAGTGGCATCAATGAGAAGTGGGTCTTGTTGTTGCTCAAATCCATCATCAGGCACAGGATGCAAAGTTGTATCACTTTAAACCATCAAAGCTTGGTTGATGACTCCATTAGAACATGTGACATTATTATGGAGTTGTTTGCATGGATAGCACAATTCATACTCAGTTGCGAGGTTATTTTGGGTTGGTACAAGGTCTCTGATAGGATTAGAAGCATTAAGAGGGTCTCAATTATAAGGTTGGAAAGGTCTTTGGTTTATATTATGTCTTTCCCTCTGATAATTTCCTTGATATGGCTTCCTACCACCCTGATTTTGTTGTTGTTCACCTGGAATCTGATTCTTTTGTTTGTAATATTGACTACTACCTTGATTTTATTGTTGATAATAAGGTCTACCTTAGAATTGTTTCTTCTTAATATTTACCAACTCATTTCCTAAATTGTGAAGTATTCTTTCATTCTTTTGCTAGCTTCTCTTGATTTCCTGTAGCTCTTGAGATGGTCCTATAGTAGTCATTTCTTGACTAGAAACCATCAGTAAAGGAGAAAAAGGTGGTATTTGCAAAGGCATGTTGGGATGAATGTTTGGTAAAAAGGGCATAGATGGTCTTGGGGCTATCTTACCTCCATGGATAAGACTATTTTCTACTCTAACAACAATGCTAAAGGCTTGGGGAAGTGAAGCACCCCCCATAGACTATATCATAACTGATATATCACTATTAAGGATTCTCAAATAATACAAAAAAACATGGTCTACAAAATGCCTTACCATGAATGGAATCCCATTCCATGTCCTCTAAAAATGTGTGTTGTAATCACTCATTTTCTCCTAAGGATCCCTCTTTATTGTAGTAAGCTTCTTCACTAGAGACAAGTGGTCAGACTTGTCTTCAAAAAATCTACTCAAGGCATTTCCCAATTGATCCCATGTGGCAATTGATCCCACTGGTAGTGTTCTGAACCATTGCAAAGGTTTTCCTTTTATTGAAGTTGTAAGCTACCTAATGGCCACACTTTTTCAGTTACAAGATGAACATTACAGAGAGAAGAAACATCTCTTATGTTCTCAAAAGCTATAGTCTAACTTTCTCTAGTAAAAGGGTATGTCATTGTATTGGGCAAGATTAAGAGGACTTCCTTAGTCAAAAGGTATAAATGAAAACTTCCTTTCCATTTTACTTCTTTAAATGGGTACAATAGGTACAATTATAGGAATAAAAGCTACTTGAAATGAGGAACTTGTTGGAATAGATGAATTAGCTACTCTTGAAACTAAACAGTAGGTGGGTCAAGCTTAAAAAACTATGTTCTACAATTTGGAGATGTAGAATGTCTGATAATTTCCTTCTTAGATGGTCTCTGTTTTTGTCTTGTCTCTCTTCCAAGAACTAATGAATGAACTTGATTTGATGGAGGAGTCATCATTGTAGGTATTCCTCTTCTTCTTGGCAGTGACACCTACAAATACTCAAAGGAACTTGAACTTCTTGTTTGAATCTATCTCATAAAATTATAGCTAACACCGGTTCCCAAAATATCTTTTAAATAGAGTTTCCAGATATGAAAATAATAACCTCTTATAGGTAAAAATATTGCTAATAGCATATCATAACTAGCAAGAAAACTGAAGGCTTTGACTTGTTCGGTAAAATAGTCCCACTAGGCATGCAAAAATTGTTCTCTCCAAAATGCACCTTGAGTTCTCAATAAATTAACTTTTTGGAGAAACATGGAAACAATCTAGAGTCATGGGTTACTCAAAATTTGAGTGAATCTTCATATTCTAGGTCAGCTCCTATGCTTTTACTTCACCTAAAAACCTACTGAAACTTAAACTTTGAAAGATAAGGGATAAGAAACAATAATTTGTAAATGAATAAACTTAAAACTTTACAAGGTGATGCACCAAGGTGATAAGGATAATATTGCTACCTAAACATAGTGAAATTTCAAATACCACCTACTTTAAGTCACAACCTTAAAATAAAATTCCTTGTATAATAGTGCTTCCTAAGAAGGCTTGATCAATATGAAATTAGAAGGAGTCTCTCTACAACTAACAACTTTAATTATTTGACACAACTCACAACCTATACAAAAGATGCAAAAAACTATCATGGGTGTTGTAATGAGACATGAATTTAAGGAATCCAATGAAGAAAAATAGAAATAAACATTGATCATTGTAATTCACACTAAAGATAAGACTCAAGATAGGTCCAAAATATAGTCTTTATTATGCTCTAAAGGCCAAAACAATCATATATCCCTTAAAGAGTTTCAGGAAACATGCAAAATATAAGGACTCAAAATAAGTCACTACCACACTAGCTTCCTAAAATTTGAACTTTTTTAACTATTAAAAATGAGGGAATATATCATCCTCAAGTTCCCCCTAGAATTCCCATAAAGAAAGGAGCAAAATTTCAAAAATGGGGTCAAATCAAGAAAAATAGCCCCAAAAAAAGGAACAGGATCTTCCCAAAAAGATCTCAAAGAAATGGAATAAT
Source organism: Thuja plicata (assembly GCA_018584345.1). NCBI lineage: Eukaryota > Viridiplantae > Streptophyta > Pinopsida > Cupressales > Cupressaceae > Thuja > Thuja plicata. Next base: position 1,937,024 of record MU226906.1, read on the forward strand.
CCTCTTTTATTTAGAACTTAGGATGATGACTCCATAAATCCTCTTCCTTATCCTGTATCTTCTCCAAGTGTTTCCAAACTTGCCACCTTTCTTTTCATGTAAAATAAATCACATGTAATTGACACCTGACATGTCCTCATTTCTTTGACCATTTACCTTAGTCATTCATTGGCTCTAGATTTGTGGCAATACCTACTTTTCCCTAGAAAAATTTGTGGAAAAACCACTTGGACATGTGGCACCCAGTCGCTTTCTCTCGACCCTTTCTTCTAATCGCTAGTTGAACTCGTGAGATGGAGACAATTAGAAACTTAACTACATCTTGTTTAATCGCGAGCTCGCCAATCATTTCTACTCATTGTCTCTAATCCTCACAACTTGGAGAGGACTAAAAACTTAACCTTTATCTTCCATGTCTGCAAATGGGCCCAAGAACCAACCTATAAATCATCATGATAAACAGCATGTCAACACCTGACCCCACACTTCTTCATCCCACAATGAACTAGGAAACATGGCAATATCTTGCGAACTATATCTATTGAGTAACCACATCAATTGAATAAGACACAACTACTAAGCTAAGGCCTTAAGTTATTCAAAAAGTACATCAGTCACTGGGACCCACCAGCACTAGCATCGAGTAAAATATATTATCAAACAACTAGGGAAAAGAACCTTCGATGACTAAAGTGTTTGAAAAATCCACAGTGGCTAGCCCTAGACATATGAAAATTGCTCATGAAATCTCCAACCCTGGAAGAATATTCCAACTCACCTCATGAGCTTATGAACTCTCCATCTTGAGAAGAATATTCCCTTTCATCCCATGAGCCAGTGATGAGTAACCATAATTTTTTAGTTGCCAACTCTCCAATATTTCATGCTACTTTTACTAACAGTCATGAGCTAGAGAAAATAGTTACTTCAACATTATGTACAAGTGGTAGTCTCTTGCTAGCTCTCCAACTGAAAACTTGACTACCTTGAACACTTGAGAGCTAGCAAAAACTATCAATCTAACCTTTATCACCATCAAATATGAACCTCCACATGGAAGTTTCTCGCTAACTCTCTAGCCTAAGAAGAATATTCTTTGTCATCCTAACAACTAGCGACAAGGAACACATTCATACATGTTTTAGCCTATCACTAACTCGCAACCAACATTTCTTAACTTCTCATGACTTTGTGACCTCACAACAATTGCTGATCATGAGCTCTCTACTATTATATCTAATTTTGTTTAACAGTCGTGACCTAGTGACCATGCTAGTCTCCAGCTCATGAGTGTTTAATTGTTTGTTAACCTTGCAATCTCATGATTAATTATTATTTGTGAGCTCATGTCTTATTCTGCTAACTACCATCCTATCTTACAACCTTACAAATTAACCTTCCTTATTAGCTCTTAGCTTCAAAGGTTGTTCACCACAAACTGTCGTGACCTAGCAACCAACACTTGATGTCACCACCATGGGCCCCACCTAACCACCTTCATCACTACTTGTGTCATGTGGCATGCATTGATTCACTTCCAATCTTCCATGTCACTACCACATCACCATAGTCCCACAAAATACACGTAGCTATCATTGATCCATCCCTCAGGAAACAACCTACCACACCCATGAACTACTAAAAGGCCTGATTGTCTTAGGCAACTCATAATGAGCGGACAGGCACATATAAGCAATGTAAAAACACCCTACAGATTGAATGTGGGATAAATCCCTCTTTATGAACCTTTGCATTGCTGCTACTATTATACTCACGTGTTATTTCATTCTCTACATGATCTCTTACTCAACCAAGAACACTGCATTACCTGCACATGAAGAAAACATATTAGCAAAATAATTGTCATTTTCCTCTTTTGTCCTCTACATTTATTCGCTACCACTTACATGTAGGGCTCAAACCCTCTTGGGAGATGCATTTATGTCCACATGCCATTAAGAGGTAATAGCGACTTTTGATTTTCTTGAAAGCATGATGGCTCTACCAAATTGAGCTTGAGTGAAATGTTGGTAATAGTAACATCTAAATATTTATTACCAACTTCAATGGGAAAGGATATGGAACCATGAGAAGGACAAAGGAAACCCTTTTTATGTTTGAATCATCATAGGGGAGTCATCATAAACATGGTGTTGCAGTCATCTACTAAAAACATGTTCTTCATTTATCACACTCACCATGCAATTAGGATTAATGGGGATACTATGAGAAGGAAAACCATTGATCTTAGCAACTATGTATAAAGGAACATCAGGAGATTTTATTGTTTTAGTAGGATCAAAGGCAATGCAAGGATCAAGGTGTGGTTTGGGTTGGACTTGTTCAACAAGACTGACAACAATAATGAGATCATCAATGTCCATATGTTACTCAACATGTTGAGAATATGACGAAGGTTTGGTTGACTCAATAATGTTGGTGGTATGAGATGGAAAAGGATTAGTACAAATTTACAAATTTTAGTTGGGAGGTTCAGTTAGAATTTGAAGAATTCAATCACCAAGATCCATTGTATGCAAAATACCTGTCACAAAAGAAAAGAATGGAGACACAACTCATAATGATGTGAAAGATGAAATATTAATTTAGAGAGAGAATTAAGGGAATTAAAAAATAATTAATAATTACAAAGATATCAATCCTTATAAAGGAGATCAAACACCAGAAGGTGGAGAAACTTAGGTTGAATGATAATAATTAATAAAGAATTAATTATTATACACTAAATTTTAGCTTAAGTGAACTAGAGATAAAAAAAAGTGACTTACTAATTAAATCAATAATCATTTAATTAATAAGTGAAAATACCTTTTCACTTTAACACCCTAAACATCCCCATAATAGGTAATAGTAATCATGCCAAAGCTTCTCCTATAAATAGTGTATTCAAACTAAGAATTACTTTTCCTATCATGAAGTGCATTTGAATTCTCAACCCAGGGATGCATACTTGAAATGGGACAGCACAATTTGTGCACTAAGTCTCTCAAAGAGTCATTTCACTTAAGCTACAGGAAGGAAAAATATATGAAAGAGACCTACAGTATTGTTGTAGGAAATTAAAGACACACAACTACTTAATGAAATTAATGTTGATAACTATAAGGTCAACTTAAATGTATTCTATCAACCCATAGCATTCACTATAATTATCCTTGCAAGTTCTATAGGAACATACATGAGTTATAATGCTGCAGGAGAAAATAGTAAACTCTACTTAAAATGTTGTAAATGTTGAAAGAAACTCTAACCTAGTCTAATATAATCCACATCCCAAGTGGGCTTCTTGGTTGGCTTTTGCTAACTACTAACACAGAATATAACTCAAAATCACTCCATTATATTTCTAGAAAACTTATTACATCATAATGAAAACAATTCACGACACCGGAAAGAGTAACTTTGATGTGCAAATGCATCAATAGTATATTATCCAACTAACTACAAACAAAAAATCAAATCCCTTTATATAGAGGATTGATGTTTATTCAAAGCATATAGATAAGGTCTAACTAATTCACACCATACAGAAAGGAGAATGTAACAGCCCATAATAGAATGTCATAAAGACTGGATAACCACTTCAGCAAAGTATTGACCGCAAAGAAAATATAGCAGAGTTATGTTCCTATATTCCCTGAGATGATGATTGCTTCAATTTAGCAGGAATGTCTCATGGTTTTATAAAGGTTCTCCCTATCACAGTTGGGACTTCATCATTTTCTCTTTAATTTTTTCGATCCACTCTCAAAGCACTCCTCTTTTCTAGCAGGTTAGTAGCACATGTAGATATATATTCAAGTCAACTATTCAACTCAATCCAAATATTAGAACACACATTCAAATAGTTATATGAAATACTATGATAGATATATAATATTTAGAAAAATATGTCACTACTAACTACCCAAAGGCTTTGGTGGTTATGACTTTACTTATAGCATGATCACAAGTTCAAATACTTAAAGGTTCATAAATGTTTTAGAAATCTCTTAAAATGGAGTATAAAATTAACATAAAATAGAGACAAATTATGTCTCATTATCTTCCCCCTACAAGTATAATGCTTTTCCTCAAGCATTACACTTCTTTGCAATTCTCTTGAATTCTCCAACCTCTTCCTTTCCTCTCCTACTATTGAAGGTGTAGTAGAACCCTGTAGTTTTCTCCCAAAAGTCCATCCTGTAATCTTCTTATAGCTGGTCCAACTTTGTGGCATTAATGTCATATAGGAGCCATAGAAGCATCGGTGGCTGAATTGTCAGGGGACACTAGAGCTCACACCTGATTTGTCTACCTAATTGTATATATTTTGGTGCTCGATAAATTGTTTCTTCAAGGTTAATAGGACTATGTGGTTCTGCTTTCTTGAATACTTTTGGAAAACTATTCCATCTATTTCTGGCACCAACTAGGGCTCTTTGAAAGGTAAATTAGGACATCCCTTGATACTTTTTGTAAACCTCTTCCCTGATAGAAAAAAATTTCTTCTTGGTTTCTTCTTTTATGCTCCCATAAGTTAGACTAAACCATTCCCTTGGTAGAACATTGGGCTAACTACTTTCAGCCCTCAAGGGTAGTGGTTTTGATTTCTCCTGGTCCCTGTAATTATATAATTGCCTTTCATTATTGCCTTAATTATGATCCATGGCATTAAGGCCCTTAGATGTATATCTTCAATATAGAGAAAGGGATTCCATTCAGTCTCCTCTGGAATAATGAAGTTGTGTAGATTAATTCACAAAGAAGGTTTTTTTGCCAGGGAGGTAGGGTTTGGTACAAACCATAGAATTCTTGAGCTATTTTAAACTCTAAATCTTGATCCTTCATAGCCATCATCAGTAGAAATAAGAGGAATTTATCTTTTAAGAAAATAACATATACCCTGGGAGGAGGCCAGCAAGTTATAATTTGATCAACCAATTTCAAGTCATGATCGATTTTCTATTTCTGCCTCTTTAGTTCCTCCTTCAGGTATTCTATTTCCTCCTTTTGATCATTGATCACTCTTTGCATTTTATTTTTTTCTTAATCCCATAGATTTTTATCAAGAATAAATTGATTGTATAGACCAAAGGGAAGGGATTACATAGTAGGTGGGATGCACTCTTCTAACTGAGTATTTTTTCTCCTATGTTCTCCATATTCCTTCTCTAAATAGCTAGTGAACTAAGTTCTTCGAAAAGGCACTAGGGCATTCTGATAGTGTGAGTGGGCTGATTATTGAGGCATTTGAATTTCTTCCTCATTTCCTTCTTAATCATTCTAATGACTCTCTCCAAGGTCATTCTAACATGTGGCAGGCTCATCATCACATTTCTCATTTATATTTTAAGAAAGATCTGGGATTTATAGTTGAATTGGGGAATTGTCTAGAATATACCCTACATGAGGTTCTATAGAAAAAATTTCTAAAGGAATAGACTGACTGTCTAGGGACACTTTAGGAATTTTTCCTCTCATCCAAGGAATTCTCCATATAGGAGTCTCTACAACCTCTACAACTTTATTTTTACTAGATTTCTTCGGTCTCTCTATTGCAGGAGTAGTTTCTGCAAGAGCTAATTTTCTTTTCTTTCCTTTTGAATCTATGGGGTTTGGTGGTTCATTTGTAGGAACTAAAGTTCCTTCACCAACTTTCCATTTTCCTCTCTTCTGATAAGAGGTAGGCACATTTCCCTTGGGAGAAGGTCTATTTTCTTCAATTTTTTCAGGTTCTCCTTCTTGGGTGGTTGTTTCATTAGCTGGCTTAGAGGGTGTTGCACTATCATTAATGGGTTTCTCAACATGTTCATCTTGGGGTTGAAAAGTTTTAAGATGAAAAAATTATGACCATGCCAAGGGAGAAACTTCCCTAAGGTATTTTTCAACTAACATTTTAATTAGGGCATGGTGAGAGACAAAATTTGTATTCCCCTTCTGGGTCTCATTGGCACTAATACTTAATATGTTATAAATAAAATTGGGAACATTTATTGGAAGAGTATGCCTTACATAGCTAATTAATTTGAAATGATGTGCATCTAAATGAGAAAATCTTCCCTCACAAGTTAGGTACCTTATAACGTGTATTTCTAGCTCGTTGAATGGTGGATAAATTTACATGAATTTGCATCCTTGATGGTTTATTTCCAATGGAGGGTCTATTAGAAGAATAAACTAGCCTCAAGCTGACCTAGCATCATGCTCATTGGGATAATGTTCCCTAATTGATAGCAATCCAGTTACTTTTTCTATGGGTTCCTCTATTGTGACAACCATTAAACCCCATGCGATTTCCTTTCCCTCCTCAAATGTACTTATAAATTGTGTTGCTACCTCCTCATCAAATTTTTCCATTTTAAATAAATACCCCATCCAATGACACGCATTGAATCTTCAAACTACTTCAACATCTGTGAGAAGAAAGCCATGAACCATGGGCTCATGGCACATCAAATTCCCTCTCATTTGTTCCAGACTCTTCCTTCAAATTTCTACTATAATTTGTCAATTTGTCAATTTCCTCTTCTCTACAATTTCCAAATTTCTTATTCCCTTTTAAATCACCCTAAATTTAAGCTTTCAAATTGCACTTCTTGAAACTATGGATTTTTCCTTGCAATCTTTATGGTGTATTTGAACATAATCAATAATGACACTTTCACAAAAGGAATTATAACTTTAAGTGCTATTTTAAGTGCAATTTTTCACATAGCTTAATTATGTCCTTTCAGGGTCACGTCAAGTGAGAAAATCTGGGTTATTTGGGAAATATGGTATGACACTATGAAAGAAATTAAAAGGACTTAATGCAACAAGGCACAAGTATAGATTTGAGTTGACAGGTAATCTTATGAGAAATTATAGGGACAACTAGAACTGACATGAAAACTTAATACATGTCCCTGCCCCCTACAAAATTAAGACAAGTGTCCACACTTGGCACAGGGTAAGTGTTGGAAACACTAGGAGGGGGGGTGAATCAGTGTTTAACTAATTATTCTATTTCAGCAACTTTAAACATAAATCAATTATATATCACTTGAAGCTTAACACAAGATCACATAACACATAATATGATTACGGGGAAACCTTGATTAGAGGAAAACCCCGGTGGGAATTAGTACCCACAAATATTGCACTAATATAATGAACCTATTAAAGTTCCTTTGCCCTATTAGGAGCATTCTTTACAATGCAAGTACAATGACCTGGTTAAGGGTCTGACCCTGTTAGGATTCTTTTACAATTAACCCTGTTAAGGGTGAGGACTCACTATCCAAAAGCTCACTACTTCAATGGTGAAGGCTACAACCTCCTTGATAGTAGATATACACTATATCCAAAAGTGAACTATTGTATATGACACAGATGTCTGATCAGTTTCGGTTATGCACTTATGATCTTATCTTCTTTAAGGGCTCTATCTCATGCTGACATTTTTACACTGCTCTTCTCTGCATATTTCTTCAACACTTCAAATATATCTTTTCATTATATATATATATATATATATATATATA
>MU226906.1:1950625-1968045 GCA_018584345.1 Thuja plicata
TATATATATGTTTATGCCTGAATAGACGCAACCCAAAACAAGACCATAGTCGGCCCAAAAACATAATACACAACGCTTCCAAACAAATTGGCTTAAGCATTTTTACTTCAATAATAAAGACATGATTTCAAACATACTATCATAGGTGCTTAGCCTTTACACAACAAAATATTATATGCTAATCCAAAACATAAGTCGGCTGCATGCTCTATCTTATGAACTACAGTAGTACTGTTCTTGCTATAACTTATCTGTACTGGCATTCCGTACCATGCATGTCTAGACTTAGTATATACACATAACATAGAATATATAAGTGAACATGCATACCTTGATTAGATCTCTCACATGTGTTCTGGTGTGCTGATAACTGCATAACTATGTCTGCCCTATTTTCTATACTTAGTCATTTTTGTCTTCCAAGTTTACTCGATAGAAACTTTATATGACTTTGTTGCCATAATGACAAAAAAAAATAAGTCATGTATTCTCTGGGAGTCAACTTGCCAATAGTAAGAAACTGGCATAATTCCTTAATTATAGATTTATCATAGCATTAGATATAATTACTGAAATCTATGTGCTAAAAGTGGAAAGAAAGTGAAAAGTTGTATCTTTTATTCAGTTGTCACATGCGCAAAAAAGGTGGAAAGAGCAGAACAAGTGCACTGGATGTATGGATTAGCTGATGTGGCTCTTATTGAAAACACTGAAATATGTAAAGAGATGATGACATGGAGGATGGGTGGGTGAAAGGTAGAGAATTTGAATGGATTGGAAAGAAGAATATAGAAAAAGAATGGAGAATGGAACTTCATTTGAAAATGAAGTGTTTATTATGAGCATACATGAAGGAATGTTATGTTGAAGCTATAGGAAGAAGGTTCTACACCATCTGTTGTAGGAAGTATTACCTATTTCTCTTATGGATTTTTGTCTCTGAATTACTGCAGGAAGTCATCCTTGGTCTAGGGTTGATGATATATAAAAATTTGATGCCCATCGACCAATAGTTTTAAATGCACTAGATTAATAGTTGTCAACTAGACTGCTCCATTGTTGAAGACATGGTCTATTTCATATGGGCCCAACCATCTTGTCTGTAGCTTTCCTAGTGTTTCTTAGAATCTTGAATCATATAGTAGTGCCCAATCACCTATTTGAAATTGTTTGTTCTTGATATAGGACTCATGCCATTTCTTCTTCTATTTCTGGACTATCTATGTGCACTCCAATGTAGATTTTCTCATTTCATCCAAGGAGTTGAGATGTAGCAGACGGTCTCGTTGTGTTGCAGGTAGGTCAATGTTTAACTTCATAGAAGTACACAACATCTTGTGCTCAAAATCAATTTTCTTTGCAACATGGCTTCTTTCCCATATAGTAATTCAAATGGATTGAATCATGTGGTTGTCTTCCATGTGGTTCTATATGCCCATACTACTTCTGAAAGGTGGCTTCTCCAGTCACAGTGGTGCAAGTGAACTATTTTTGTTAGAATTACTTCAATTTATCTATTGGTGACTTTTGCATGACCATTGGCTTGAGTATTGTAGGGACTAGACTTCCTATATCTAATGTTATATTATTTCATGAGTTTTGTGATCAGTTTTGATGTGAATTATGCTCCTTGATCAGTTACAAGCTCTCTTAGCACACCGTAATGGGTGAAGATTTCTTCATATAGGAACTCTGCTACATTATTATCACATGCATGCTTCATGGCCTTCACTTACACTCATTTGGTTAGATAGTTGGTTCATACACAAATGTAGGACTTTCCATTAGATGGAGGGTCTATAGGACCAATAAAATCCATGCCTTACTTATCAAATGGTGTTACAACCACTTGTGGATGTAAAGGCATTTCATCTGATTTTCTTGGATGACCCATCCTTTGGCACTTATCACATTTCCTAGTATAATTGGCTGCATCTTTTTGAAGTGTGGGCCATTAATAACCTATTTCTAATATTTTCTAAGTTTTCCTCTTAGCTGCAAAGTGCCCTCGATAGGGCTCATCATGACAAGCATGGAGGATATCATATGGTTCATCTTTAGGTACACACCTTATCATGACTTGGTCTAGACCAGCATAGAACAATGTATTGTAAATCCAAGAGAATTGAATTCTTTTCTCAAGAAGCATACTTATGTCCATAGGGGAGAAATGTGTAGGCATCTTGTCAGCTACAAGGTAATTATCTATATCAACATACCATGGACTCTTGAGAGAAATATAGAACAAATGTTCATCAGGGAATGTATCATATATCATAGAGGTATCATTTTCATCATTCTAGGTCTTGATAAATAATCACCTACAACATTTTCTTTCTTTGTTTTGTCAATTATTATTATGTCAAATTCCTGTAAAAGAAGAAGCAATCTTGCTAGCCTGCCTGAGATAATAGGTTTGTTCATTATATATTTGATTGTTGCATGGTCAGTATGAATAAATATTGGATAGCATGTTACATAATGGAGGAATTTATTCAAATCATAGACCACTACCAATAATTGTTTTTCAGTAACTGTATAATTTAACTCTGGCCCATGTAAACTTTTGCTGATATAGTAAATAGCATTTTCAAGGTTATTAGACTTATCACCTAAGAAAACACCTATTACATAGTCAAAATCATCTTTATGTATGTGGAATGGTAAAGACCAATCAGGCCCTCTAAGTCCTGGTGCTTTTTTCAGAAGGTTCTTGAGCTACAAGAAATATTCCTCATAGGCTAATGTCCATGCAAATTCAACCTCTTTTGTAAGCAATGTGTATAGAGGACTAGCTATTTGACTAAAATTTTGAATGAAGCACCTATAATAGCCAACATGTCCTATAAAGGATCTAACATCTTTTTTCTTAGTAGGTGTAGGCAATGTAAGAATTACCTCAATTTTTGCAGGGTCTACTTGGATGCCAGCTTCTGAGATGAAGTGTCCTAGCACTACTCCTTCTTGCATCAGCATAAAAAATTTCTCACTATTCAAGGATAGGTTGTGTTCTTGACATATGATTAGCACTTTTTCCAAGTTCTTCAAAGCTTCTTCAAAAGTAACTCCAAATGTGGTGAAATCGTCCATTTATATTTTGATGCAATCATGTGATATATCAGCAAAAATGTTGATTATAGCCCTTTGGAGATTGGATAGTGCATTGCATAAGCCAAAAGGTAAAACATAATATGCATAGGTTCCCCAAGGACATGTAAATGTTGTCTTCTCCTGATCCTCTAAATCAATTCTAATCTGATTATAACCATTGTATCCATCAAGAAAAGAGAAGTATTTTTTACCAGCTAAGGTATCTAGGACTTTATCAATGAATGGCAATGGAAAATGATATTTCTTTGTTGCATTGTTTAGTTCTCTATAATCTACACATATTATCCATTTACCTACCATTTTAGGTACTATTACCAAAGGTGAAACTCATTTACTGTCAGAGATTGGGTAAATAAAACCAGCTTCCAACAATGTTTTTAGCTTAGTCTTTACAATTTCTCTTAAGGTTGGGTTAATTCTTCTCTGAGGTTGGCAGAGTGTTAGAATATCTTCATTGATGTAAATTATGTGTGTACAAAGTTTTGGGTTCATGCCTTTCATGTGTCCATAGTCCAAAGCTAAAAAAATTTCATGCTTGAAAAGGAGTTGAGTTAACAATGCCAATTGTTGTGGTAGCAGTTTACTATTAACATAAAGATTTTGACCAAGAGAGAGTTCCACATTAGCTGTCAACTCAAGCATTCATACCTCGGGTATTGGGCTTTCCGATAGCTTACAAGGTAGTAATTGATGGATAATGTCAGGTTGCACTGCGAAAACACAGTCCTCATAGGTAGACAATTGTATAACAGAGCTTTCAAAAATATCTTTTTCTATGACATAATCATTGGTAAGGATACTTTGTATCACATAAACATATTCTTTCAATTTTAGGAAGGATTGTTTGTGTAACATCATTATTTGAGCAACAAATTTTAGCTCTTCTAACTCATCTCCCAAATCTGGTCAAATAGGAGTACTCAAATCTGGTTGGGGTTGGGTGGGAGGATATAATGCTAATTTCTTGATTGCTTGGCTATTTGAAATTGTCATGTTCACTGATCTAAAACTAATATTAGCATCAGTAATGGCTAACCAAGGTCTTCCAAGGATAACTAGATAACCAAAAAAATTGACCTTAGGTGATAATATCAGGAAGTCAATAGGATATTCCCAGGAATCCAATGTAACTACTATGTCTTCTATTATGCCATCTGGGGCACAATGGAACTATCTGCAAGTTGTAAGACTATTGGAGTGGTTCTCAATCCCTCTTTACTCAACCTATGCATGGTATCCTCAATCATAACATTTATGGCTACTCCCAAATCTACTAGAGAATTCTTCACAAATTGGTCATTAATTATAAGATCAACAACTAGGCTTCAAGGGTTAGAGTACTTTGGAATGTCTATCTTTCCCAACATAATATCTGCAAGTTGACCTATAACATGTACTATTTGGGGATCCTTTTTCTTATGTCCAGGCTTTTTGTGGCATGCTTACTTAATAGTTTTTCCATAAAGGGGAACATCTTTAATAGCTTGAAATAGTTAAATCTGGATATGTATGTTTTTCAACTGGTCAAGGATATCAAATGGTGTTTCTTCATGGGATATATGTTTTCCCAAGCTAAGCCTTTGAAGAAAGGGAGGATTAACTAAGGTGTGAACATTAGTTTGACTTGGTATATTAGTTGGTGGGATAGTATTTGGAAAAGTAGCTTTTGGAAGTAGCGCTGATGTTGTAGGACTACTTGGAACTTCTATTATAACAGGAGGTTTTGGTGCAGGTAGGGTAGTACTGTGTGTGTGATTTTATGCACCTGCTAAGAAGGACACAACACTTCAATAGATCATTATATTAGTGAAAAATCATAAAAAAGTAAGGGTTTCACATAAATCACTAAAATTGATCTATTGCTTCCTATCTAGGAGGAGTTTGAAGAATGCAATAATCATGCTCTCAGATTATGCACAAATCAATGACATATACAACCTAGAATTAAATGTTTGAATAAAAACTAATCTAGATATTCAAGAAACATACATATTAGCTCTAAAAATGAAGATAATAACAATGCACAATAACAAATCTAAGATGGAACATAGATTCACAATAATCTCAACAACATAACAATGCTTTCAACTCTAAAAATTAAGGGCCATTTGTGCTCAAAATTCATCCTATTTATAGAAGAATTTGAGAGTGAGAAGAGAGAGGAAGTCATTAATGGAGATGTAAGAGCATTAATGGTGGATGTAAGAGGCATTAATGAGGGGAGCATTAATGAGGCATGGTGAAGGGAATATTCATTAAATGATGCATTTATGAGAGCACTTAAGAGGCATGGTGAGGGTGTGAGTCCAAGCTTGAGAAAGTGGACTTTGAGGGTGGGGAGCTTGAGAAAATTGACTTTCTCAAGTGAGTTGAATTCCTAATCACAAAATTAGGAATGTGACATCATTAGGAAGGGGGTTAAGATAGGGTCAAGATTAGGATTAGGCTTAAGGTGGTTAAGGTGGTTGAGGTTAGGCTAGAGGGAATATTAATGAAATTAATTATATTTAATATATTCATTCAAAAATAGGGAAATTAATTATTTAAGCTTTTGATTGCTTTTGATAATTAATTAGGACTATAGCCAATTAATTAGATTAATTTAGGCTAGGGGATATGCTTTTGCAAGTGATGAGGTATAATAGGGATTTCATTTAATTCCTTGTAAATTAATTAGCTTAGCCATTTTTTGATTTGAATTGATTTGAATGAAATTAATTTGATTTGATTGGCTAAGCTGATTAATAAAATTTAGTGATTAAATCACTTAGGAAATTAAATCTGATTTGAATGAATTATGCCAACCGATTGAAGAGTTGTCTTGACATAATTGGGGGTATGATCACACTTAGGGAAAATAGGGTCTATGGTCAGAGAAGACCAAATTAGGGTGGTTACATTTTCCCCTATTTGAATTGATGTGCGAGTAGCGCATTGATTCAAACAAATTTTTTTGATGTTGACTTCAGAAAGTTTGAGAATTTTGCTCATGATCGAACGAAATGCCTGATGAGATCAGTCTCACACTTGATTGAACTAAACTGATAGAATTGACTTTGAACTTGATTGAACAAAGGTCAATAAGAAAATATCTTAAAGATACCAATTCTGAACTTGGTTGTCATTCAAATATTGATAATACTGATTCTGAACTTGGTTGTCATCCAAAAGTCAGTATTAAGCTGCCAGGAGCTTTAATGAGAATCTAAGAAAAAGTAGACATAGGATATCCAACTTGTGAGAACTGAATATTTCAATCCAACATTTCTGACTTAGTCAAGGAGTCATCATGACTTTAGTTTTTTTATAACGAAGTCATTTTAATGTTGTTTCAAGCAAGAATTTGATTTGATAATAGTGTGATCAAAAGGTTCCCAATTTTATTTGTCTGTTAGATGCCCAAAAGACTTAGCTGATAGTGTTTCTACTTAGTTTCCTTAGATAAAGTGTTTGTTTGGGATTTTCTAAAATGAATATCTATTGAACAAGTTCCATTTGAGGTAGTTTCATTCTAGATCCCATATCTTGACCGAGTGCTCGCTCTATCACGGTTTTTTACTACGGATGAGCTAGAGTTAGTTGAGCAAGTCGGTTTAGCACCATTGAGGGATTTACCTGACATTAGGGTAAATCAAGGGTTATTGACTGCTCTAGCCAAGAGATGGCATCTATAGCACAACACCTTCCATCTCCCTACTAGAGAGATGATTGTTACATTGGAGGATGTGTGGCAAATTCTGAGAGTTCCTGTGATGGGCCGAGAGGTCCAGTTTGACTCAACTTCTATGACATCCATTGCTACTGCTTGAAAATTCTTTCAAGATGATAGTATTTCTCATCAATATCTGATGTGGGATTACATGTGTGATCACTATGAGAGTCTTCTTGTATACTTAGCTAGGTTGATCAGAGGTGTCCTTATGCCCGATAGAGGATAGAACAGATTCATGGTCAGGTGCGTCGATATGCCTGAGTAGATGGTCGCTGCTAGATGGAGATTTGCATGGGTAAGTTTCATATTGGCTCATATATACAAATAACTCCATGAGATAGTGTACCATCATATTTGGAGCATGATAGTTGGTATCTTAGTTCTTCAGATCTGGGCCTGGGAGCACATCCCAATTACACGATCGATAGTTGACAGACATCGGGTGCCAAAGTAGCCCTATGTGTACATGTATGTCGATTGGATACAACAACCCCATCTGGGAAAGGTGGAGTACTGGCACCACATTTTAGATGATTTTACTAGAGTGATATGGTGTTTGTACCTATACTGTGAGGAGTGGATATCAGATAGGCGGTAGATGCCATACTTTTTCCAGAGAAGGTACCTCATTGGCAGGACCAGGTATATTATTGAGAGATTCTTAGTTACATAGGTGTTGAGGCAATATGGCCGATTATAAGGCTAATGTCAGGACCTTATGGTATATGCATAGATATGTAATGAGACACCCCTGTGGGGGTGGCAGTTGGGTTATGAGACTGCTCAGAGGGCCATTATAGAGATGGTAGTCGTGCGGTGGGATCTTTTCCCTAATGTAGCCGATACAAGTTGCTCAACATGTTATCTTGTGGAGATGAGACAGTACCTGATGCCCCAATTTATAGATTTGGTAGAGGTTGTTCCTTAGATTGAGGACCCATTAGATTATGATCTAGTGGAGGATTGACTAGTCAGAGGTCAAGGAGGAGCCCAAAAGGACAATAGAGCCAGAGGTAGGGATGGAGGAATACATGGAGGGAGACAGGCACCCCTAGATAGAGGGAAGGGACCTGATGATGATGATGATGCAGATGATAGGGGCAGCAGAGCTGTTGGTGCTAGTGGTGGCACTAGTGGTAGTGGGAGTGGTAGGTGCACCTGGTTCAAATTTTTTGCTCCTCAAATAGATCCAAGGCCATTATTGACTGGAGAGCAGCAGAGACAAAGGCAGCAGTAGTAGTAGAGGCCACCAAATAGGCCATAGGATAGGCCCTTAGGGTAGGATATAGGCAGGGGTTCTGGTAGTGATAGAGACTCTTTATCATAGTGTGAGCGGGAGCAAGAGAAGCTCAGGGATAGGATTAGTACTTTAGAGGCCAGGCTCACCATAGCAGATGCTTTGTTGGCTAACAAAGATATGGAGATTAAGCAGCTCAGGGTAGAGAGAGATACATATGCCCATACTGCAGTACACCAAGGGCAGATAATGACATACTATTATGCTCTATATCACGCAATAGTGCTAGAGGGGCAAAGAGCTGTATCTTTTTCATGTTTGGCTCAGCAGTCAGAGGTGGCCATGCCACCACTAGCATCTCTATTTGTACCTCCTCCTCCTCCTCTAGATTAGGGAGAGGGGGGAAGTCAAACATGATGAATATTTTTGTACTATATTTGTGATCATATTGTATATTCAGATCCTTGTGGGACCATTCTTTTGTACCATGATATTCACACATGTATATCTGATTCATACTAATTTTCTCTAATACTCTTTTTGTAGACAGTTCCATATTTTTTATCTGTTCCATGATTTGATATATATTTGATGTAGCTTTTCCTGATTCTGACATGTTCATGGGTTTTTTTTGCTTTTAGACACTTGATGCACATGTGATGTAGGTAACATGATGAGTTTAGATTAGATGATGACATCATTTACACATTTTTTGATTTATTACTGATATGAATATGTTTCAAATGATGCTAAGTGAATATGAAAATGTATGTTTTTGGGTTTTTCTTTATGTAAGTAAATGTATGGATTCATTTTTAGGATGTAAAAAGAAATGAAATTCTTTTAATGCTTTGTTTTTGTATTTTCTCTTCTCACATATGAATGCAGAATGTATGTTATGGATATGCAATGACATTGATATCAGTAATAGTTGATGATGTAATTAACTTGGATGAATGAATTTAGAAATCATTTTGAGCTCAAATCTCTTATACTGTGTCTTTCTTAGTAAAAATGAATCATGCAATTTCTAGATACACCTACATGCATACTCTTAGGACTGTCACTGATTTGTAGATATTGTAACATTTTTATCATCATTGGGCACTTTTTGGAATGGATACCACAAGATAGTACAAAAATACTAATACCCACTGATATTATGAAATTGTGAATACTATGTTTAGTGGATGCAATGTCAGAAATAGACTTAGGCATCAAGGCATAGAAGCCAGGATAACAAGTTAGTCACTTTCCTTTTACTATATCAGAATCTGTGTAAGGTAAGATATTGGACCCACAATGACGTTGAAAATTTATATCCTTGGGTACATTATGTTTCATACACCTTCATGAGAATCTGAGTTAGAAAATAGACAAAGAAATTGTTTCAACCTCACTGTAGTTTACACATAATAAAGATTGAGATATATGCGACTATCCACTCATGTTGGTAGCTCTTACCATAAACATCTAAGTGAGGTGAAATTTATAGGATCATTTGGAACAATTACCATATACAGAAAACAAATAAAATGTTATGTCCCCCGTCCTTGCGACTCTTTGTCTTTGCGCGGACGTCATGGAGTAACTCAGAAGAAATAATAACCATCAATTGAGAATCAATCAAAGAAAACTTATAACTACTTATATGCCCCTAGTATGAAACATCATGGGAGTAGGTAAGAATTATAACCAAGCCATGATCAAACTATGTTTTTAAGTAGTATTGAGAAATAGTAGTGATTCATTTTTCAAGCACAGTAAAGATTCATCAATCAAAATTTGGAATTTTAAGCAATATGTGTTCCATGTTTGTGTATAACTTTGTCTTTGTTTGCAATTCAATGTAGCGCTTAGGAACACCATTTATGTGAGTGCAATATTTGTGCCAAATAGGTGGTTCATAAAGATACACCCTTGTTTTGTGAAAGTGACATTGTGGGGCAAGTATCTAGAAGCATTGTGTTGGAAGGCAAACCATAATAGGATGACCTAGCAGACATAACCTAACATGCTAGAAAAATGCCCCCAGTGCAGAATGATTTGTTCCCTAAGACAGAAAATGCAAACAAATCCCAAGCAAGGGTGGGATATTTGTAAGGAAACAGAGTCAACCCATAGCACAGGTGTAATCGTGAAGGCTTAGTATTAGCAATGCATTGATAGATAGAGTGTAGAATACAAGTGACATAATTTTTCTAGGTTTTCACCACTCAAAAAATCTTCTCCTTTTGCTACCAAGATGCCTGTTTTACCAAGTTTTCATCAAGGCACTTTTCTCTTTTTTAATTTTTTTGATATTTTTTCTTTTTTGAATATTTTTGTAATACCAAGGTGCCTATTTTCCAGGTTCTTACCTAGGATACCTTTCTTCAGGACTTTTTCCACTATTTTTGGATTTCTTCAGGATAAATTTTCTAATTTTTTTGGTATTTTCTAATATTTTCACTACACAAGCTCTGCTAGCCAGTCATCAAGCATAGAATCGCATCAAATGTAGAGTATTGATCGGATCCCGATGGAAATGTCCCTCAAGTGTAGTGAGCTGATAGGTTCTAGTCCCAAAAGATATAGTAATGACATAAGGTCCCAACCAGTTTGGTTTAAACTTTCCTTTGTACTCTCTATTAGGCTGGTTCTTAGGATTCTCTTTCAGAATGAGATCCCCACTTGAAAGTGTCATGGTTTGACCTTTTTATTGTAACCTTTTGACATGCGTGTTTAGTACACTTTTAGATGATCAAACACCTATTGTCTGCGCTCATCAAGTAATCCTAGTGAATTCACCCTATCGATGAGGTATTGCTCATCAGTAACAAGACCTTGTAAAGATACCTACAAAGATGGGATTTCAACCTCAATAGGTAGTACTGCTTCAGTTCCATAGACTAGGGCAAATGACGTGTCTCCAATTGGTGTTCTAATGCTTGTTCTGTAGGCCCAAAGTGTCAGATTTAGTTGTAAATGACAGTCCCTGCCAGACTTACTCACAGTTCTATGTAGGATCTTGAGAATATTTTTATTAGATGCCTCAGCCTATCCATTACCTTGAGGATAATAGATTAAGGAGCAATGTTGAGTGATGTGGAACTGTGTGCAAAGGTCTTTGATATCTTGGTTTTTAAATTGGTCCCCATTGTCTATTACAATTGAAGAGGGTATCCCATATCTACAAATAATGTTGTTCAAGATGAACATAGCCACTTGTTTGCCAGTGGCTTTGATCAACGGCACAGATTTGACCCACTTCGTGAAATACTTAGTGGTCATAATGATTAACTTGTTTCCACTTGAAGAATTAGGATATATTTGTCCAACCAAGTCAAAGGCCCATTTCTTAAATGGCCAATGTGTTATGAAGGGGATGAGTTCTCTAGCAGGATCATGGATAGGATTTCCATGTGTTTGGCATTTATGACACATTTTGGAAAATTGAAAAGCATCTTTTTCCATTGTAGGCCAGTAATAGCCTACTCTAAGCATTTTTTTAGCTAATGAAAATCCATTTGAATGTGATCCACATACACCTTCATGGACTTATTTTAATGCATGATCTGACTCTTCATGTTCTAAACACCTAAGAAGTGTACCATTGAGACCTCATCTATATAAGTTATTAGTAATTAGGACATAACGCGATGCTATCCTAATCAAGGCTCGTTTCTCATTTCTGAATAGATCATTGGGAATAGTTTGGTCAGTTAGGTAAGCAATGATCTTAGTATGCTGAGATTGGTCTTGGGCATTCAAAGCACAAATTACTTAGTATTTAGGTGCATCAAAGGCTGGGTAGGATAATTCTTCCACTAAGAAGTTATAGCGGAATTGATGTTCCTCCAATTATAACATGGATTCCAGTGTAGCCATAGCATCTGCAGCTATATTCTCTGTTATGGGTACTTGCTAGAATGTGATAAAGACAAAGTACTTCTTTAGGTCATCAACTAGTTTCTTGTAGGGAATTAACTTCTCATCTTTGGTCTGATAATCTTCATTTACTTGATTAATAATGAGTTGGGAGTCACCATACACATGCAACTCTACAATATTCCATTCCATAGCAAGTTTAAAACCATTTACCAATGCCTCATATTCAGAAATGTTATTTGTGCATGGAAACATCAATTTGTAAGACTTGGGTATCTTGTAGCCTTGAGGAGTTATGAATAAAACCCCCCGCTCCAGAGCCTTGTTGCGTGAAAGAACCATCAAAGTACATCTTCCATGGATGCTCAGTTAGATGCATAATTGTTTTATCAAGGAACTCAATTCTTAAAGGTTGATTATCTTAAAGTGGTGAATCAGCTAATTGATCTGTGAGGACTTGTCCTTTAATAGCTCATCTGACCACATACTCAATGTAAAATTTGCTCAGAATGAGGACCCACTTTGCCAGACCTCCTGTTAATGTTGTCTTGTTTAGGAGGTACTTTACAGGATCTATCTTTGTAATGAGCCTTACTGTATGTGATAGAATATAATGTCTCAATTTCTGTGATGCAAAAAAAACTGCTAAGCAAGCTTTCTCAATAATGTTGTAATTGAGTTCATAGGATACTAGTGTTCTACTGATGTAGTAGATTTCTCTTTCCTTTTTGGTTTCATCCTCTTGCACTAGTTATACTCCCAGTGATGCGTCTATAGCTGAAATATATAGGAGTAATGGCTTTCCATGGATGGGTGTCATAAGAATAGGAGGCATAGCTAGGTACTCTTTTAATTCTCTAAAGTTGGCTTCACAATGTTCATCCCATTTGAAAGTGACACCTTTATGTAGTAATTTGGTAAAGGTTTGTGCTTTCTCTACAAGTTGTGACATGAACCTCCTGATCAACTGGATTCTTCCTAGTAATGTCCTCATTTGACTAATGTTGCTTGGAGGATTTATTTCTATTATAGCTTTTACTTTGCTAAGGTCTACCTCAATTCCTTTCGCTGAAACAATAAACCCTAAGAGCTTTCCTGATTGGACCCCAAAGGCACATTTCTTTGGATTGAGCCTGAGTTGGAATTGCTCCATGTGATCCAATATTTTCCACAAGTCTTCAATATGAGTATTCCTTTCTTTTGATTTAGCTAAGGTATCATACACGTAATCCTCCATGTTTTTATGCATCATTTCATGGAATATAGTATTCATATCTCTTTTGTATGTATCACCAGCATTATTTAAACCAAATGGAATAATGTTCCAGAAAATGTTTCCCCATGCACATATAAATGTGGTCTTCTCTTGATATTTATCCTTGATATTCAAGATTCCCTTTACCAATATGTAATAATCTCTCATAGGAACATTGTTCTAGTTCTATTTATTCTTCTTTATCACTTCCATCATCAGAGATGAGAATCTCCCTTGAAGAAGGGTCTTTAGTTTTATTATTGAAGGCTAGCCCAGTTTTATCTTTGGAATCCTTGAATTCTATGTGTATAGGTTCAATAAGGCCTTTTCCTTTGTCTCCTAAAGGTCATTTTCCTTTATACCCAATTTGTTTGAGTAGATTGTATCCTTTACCATACTTTTTTGGGGATATTTCCACATGTTTTACCTCCATTTCCTTGGGTTCCCCTGGTAAAGCCAAGCCAAGACTGCTTGTTCTTCGCTGTCATCCCCTTGGACACAACAAGGACACAAAACTTCAATAGATCATTATATTAGTGAACAATCATAAAAAGTAAGGGTTTCACATAAATCACTAAAACCGATCTATTTCTTCTTATCTAGGAGGAGTTTGTACAATGAAATAATCATGCCCTCGGATTATGCACAAATCAGTCACATATACAACCTAGAATGAAAGATTTGAATAAAAACTAATCTAGATATTCAAGAAACATACATATTATCTCTAAAAATGAAGATAATAACAATGTACAATAACAAAGATAAGATGCAACATAGATTCACAATAATCTCAACAGCATAACAATGCTTTCAACTCTAAAAATTAACGGCCATTTGTGCTCAAAATTCATCCTATTTATAGAAGAATTTGAGAGTGAGAGAAGAGAGGAAGCCATTAATGGAGATGTAAGAGCATTAATTGTGGATGTAAGAGGCATTAATGAGGGGAGCATTAATGAGGCATGGTGAAGGGAATATGCATTAAATGATGCATTTATGAGAGTACTTAAGAGGCATGGTGAGGGTGTGAGTCCAAGCTTGAGAAAGTGGACTTTGAGGGAGGGGAGCTTGAGAAAATTGACTTTCTCAAGTGAGTTGAATTCCTAATCACAAAATTAGGAATGTGACATCATTAGGAAGGGGGTTAAGATAGGGTCAAGGTTAGGATTAGAATTAGCATGGGGGGAATACCTATTGGGATGAGTTTGGACCTAGGGTTAAGGTGGTTGAGGTTAGGTTAGAGGGAATATTAATAAAATGAATTATATTTAATATATTCATTCAAAAATAGGGAAATTAATTATTTAATATTTTGATTTCTTTTGATAATTAATTAGGACTATAGCCAATTAATTAGATTAATTTAGGCTAGGGGATAGGCTTTTGCAAGTGATGAGATATAATAGGGATTCATTTAATTCCTTTTAAATTAATTACCTTGGCCATGTTCTGATTTGAATGAAATTAATTTGATTTGATTGGCTAAGGTGATTAATAAAATTTAGTGATTAAATCACTTAGGAAATTAAATCTGATTTGAATGAATTATGCCAACCGATTGAAGAGTTGTCTTGACATAATTGGGGGTATGATCACACTTAGGGAAAATAGGATCAGAGAAAACCAAATTAGGGTGGTTACAAGTACTAGATCTCAAGAATTTCAAATATCTCTAGTGCATAGGCAAGATACTGTTGAGCATCAGTAGCATACATGGGTTTTTTTTGTTGTTGTTGTTGTTGTTACTTGTTGTTAGGATTGGGGTTTGGCTGAGTAGGAAATTGAGTTGGCCTTGGGAGTAGGACTTGTGGCTACAGGAGGTGGCATTATTGCAAGTTGATACACTATAGGTGGTAAGGGTGTGTTAGGGATTTTTCTTGTATGAATCACAGTGCTTGGAATAACTACTTGAACACCATGCCTTCTAATACTGATTCAGAGACAAGAAAAGCCTAATTGCTAAGGACTGGATAAGATCCTTCTTCGTTTTTGAGCTCCACACATACTCAGATAGGTTTTACCTTTTAAGATTGCTGTTTACATAGTATTTGTTGATGTGGACACTGATTTGCTATGTATCTTTGTTAAATCAACTTATAAATTACCTTGCAAGTAATCAAAATACGGGCCTATGATTGGTTGCTGAGAGATTTACTCTGTCACATCAAAAAACTACCGCCGTTTCATAGATCTTGTAATTAGGCGACTCCGCGACTGCATTAAGTCTCTTTGTCGCGGGCCTCTGTTATTAACCATGGTTCCATCTCAAGACTTGGCGACAATGTGTTTTCTTAACTTTGGCTGACCCAAGTGATCATCTGGCGATCACGCGACATAACTGAAATCATAGTCACACACAGTTAACAGTAACTCACCATTCTTTCTGAGACCTCACGACTAACCGTTACCATTAACCTTTACGGTTATCTCCCTGTCGCTGAGTGTTTAATATCTGTTTCAAGACTTCGCGACAATGCCTAGTCGCCCAATCGGGAGATATAATCCCTGAGCATTCAACTTTACCTTAACATGTTATAAGTGCCCCCTTTTCACTTCTGACGACTACGTGACATACCCTAATAGCCAAGTCAGGAGTTCTTTTCCCCTGGGGAACTTTTCTTCATAGACTTTGCGACCATCATTGGATCTTCTGATTCTTTCATCTGACGACTGTCGCTTAATCGCTCAATGTTTCTTACATGCCCTTAAATCATTTCCATACATCACAACAGAAGGCAAAGCACCTTAGTCTCGAAGTCGCTGAATCCATTTTCTTCTTCTCGCGATCATGCAATAATATTTTAAATGTCCATCCGTCATATGACACATGTCACTCGATCATTGGTTCACTTACTGCATACTAGAGAACTGAGTCATCATCTTGCTCTGGCGACATCCTGACTAAGAAATACTGCAAACTTTAAATGGCTAGTCGCGAAGTCTCGGTCAAAATCCCTTAACCGCTATTTTATTTCGAGACCACGCGACTGAAGGCCTGACTTAACTGTTAGCATTAGCTTGATTTGGCGATAACGTGACATGAAGTAATCATGGAGTCTGAAGACACTTTCATAACTGTTAAAAATCTCCCAGGATCACCCGACTAAGTAGTGGGTCCCTTCTTTATAAAGCTTTATAACATGAGTAGAAGTAAGGCCACAAGGAATGAGAGATAGCTGAATTGAGCACACCGAAAAATAGAGAGCAGGAAAAGGAACCAGGAGAACTAGCAAAAATAGGAAATACAACCAACAGTGGCTCTGATGCGGATTGGCTAAACAAGGTTTATGACAAAGAACCACAGAATCTCTGGTTGCAGACCACCTTTCAAATGGAGCAAAACCCTAAAATAGAAAGGGAAATATGTACATAATTTACAAACAAGGGACAAGGAAAGGAGAATATAATACAAACTTACTTGTGCACCTTGAACCTTTACTCAAAGAAAGGCTTCAAAAACTGCCCATGCACAGGCAACTCAAAGAGATCTCCTTCCATATTCTTCAACAAGTATGAGTCTTTGCCAAATTTTTCTGCAATAATGAATGGTCCTAGCCATAAAGACTCAAACTTCTTATGCTTGCCTTTATCCTCTGCCCTTGCATTCCATTGGAGAACTAAATCATCAATTTTGAACTTTCTCTCAGTAGCCCTCCTGTCAAAAAGATATTTCATTTGCTATTGTAGCTTCACATTTTCTCTCTGACTATTTCTCCTCATTTCATCCAATTCATTCAACTACATCATTCTGTTTTGCATATTGTCAGAGACATCTAAATGTTCCTCTTGTATGTATTGGCAAATGGGCAATAAATTGTTAATAGGCAACCTCACTTGTAAACCATACACCAACTCAAAAGGTGATTGACCAGTTGCCTTCTTAAGTGTTATCCTATCAGCCCAAAGGGCTAATCTCAGTTTTGTATGCCATGTCTTTTTGTTACATTCTAGAGTTCTCTTCAATATCTTCAATATGCTTTTATTGCTAGACTCAGCTTGTCCATTAGCCTGTGGATGATATGGGGATGAATATGATATTTTAATCCCATACTACTCACAGAAACTTGTCATTTCCTCTGATCTAAAACTCATAGCATTGTCCATGATTAATTTATTGGGCACACCAAATCTGGTCAAAATGTTTTCCAGCAAAAATTTAGTAACCACCTTACTAGTTTCTTTCCTTGTAGGGATAGCCTCAATCCATTTAGTAAAGTAATCTGTGGCAACTA
>MU226906.1:2006817-2030475 GCA_018584345.1 Thuja plicata
GATTCAAAGTATATCAAATGGATGTCAAATCAGCATTCCTAAATGGAATACTTGAAGAAGAGGTATACATTGAACAACCAGAAGGGTTTGTAGATCCAGACAAAAGGAACATGGTATGTAGACTTCACAAAGCCTTGTATGGATTAAAATAAGCTCCTAGAGCCTAGTATGAATGACTTCATTCCTATCTAATAAGTATTGGATTCATAAGGACTAGTGAAAATAGTAATCTTTATTTGAAAGAAGATATTGATGCTAACACTTTGATTGCTGAAATATTTGGTGATGACATCATATTCAGAGGCAATAATATGCTATGAAAGTCATTTTCTGATGAGATGAACAAAGGGTTTGAGATGTCTATGTTTGGAGAGATCAAGTTCTTTCTTGGTCTACAGATCATTCAACAAAGTGAAGGTATTTTCATTACACAGTCCAAATACATTAAAAAGGTCTTAAAAATATTCAAGATGGAAGATTCCAAACCTGTTGGAACATCGATAGCTACTGGATTCAAATTAAGAAAGGAAGACAAGTCAACAGAGGTAAATCGGACTTTGTACAAATCAATTATAGGAAAACTCATGTATGTTGTACACACTAGACCAGATATTGCACATGTAGTAGGAATTATTGCTAAATTTTTTGCTAACCCAGGGAATCACATATGACTGTTGTGAAAAAAATTCAAAGATATCTGAAGAATACTGAGGAATTTGGTTTATGGTATAGAAGAGAAGGAAAATTTGAACTAAAAGTGTTTACCGATGCTGATTGGGATGGAAATATTTATGACCGGAAGAGCACAACTAGAGCAGCATTCTTTATGGGTGGTAGACTTGTCACATGGATTAGCAAGAAGCAAGGATGCATCTCTCAGTCTACTATAGAAGCAAAATATGTTGTTGTTGCTGCAAACTACTCAAATATTGCATGGATCAAATAGTTGTTGGAAGGTATGCATATGAAAATCTCAGAACAAGTGATTATCTATTGTGATAACACCAATGCAATAAACATTTCTAAGAATCCAGTCATGCATTTCAAGACAAAACACATTGCAATCAAGTATCATTATTTAAGAGAACTGTAGACACCTAAATTTGACTAGGTGTATCTCAAGCATTCCAAACTATAAATATCAGCCAAATGCCTTAAAATGTCATCTCAATGCAAATCAAATGGATCAAATCAAATGGACAAATTTCAAATCAAATTAAAAGATCAAATAATCATGAAATCAAATAATTAAATTCGAAGCCTAAAGGGATTAATCAAATTATGCAATTGATTTTTCAATTGTATAGTTCAAATCAAAAAGATCAAATCCAACCCACTCACCCTTCCATGGCTAATTTAATTAAATGATGGAGTTATTTAATTCTTAATTTATTTGAGACAACCAACCAACTTTCCCTCCATTTGAAAATACCTCAAAGCTTTTGACTTAACCAAACTTTGATCATGATTAACTCACTCTACCCCCTACCCTTGGGAAAAAGCTATAAATACAAGCATTTTCCTTTGTGTTTGGGATCCAAGAATTTTAAGAGCAAAAGCATGCTTACTATAGGCACATTGAGAGCATTTGATAGGATTGGAGATATTTTGAGAGAATTTTAGCATTTGCATTAGCATTCTAGCATATCATGTTTAGGAGCATTTGTTATTTTCTCACATATCTTGGAGCATTTTGAGCATTTTTGAGAATTCTAGCTAGATTTTAGCATTTGTTTACCATTCATATCTCATTTTAGGATTTTCCTTGAGAGAGATTAAGCCTAAGAGCTCTCTTAACAAAGCTTGGATAGAGAACCATGAGATGACATAGATTTTAGCTTCAATTCTTAGATAAATTTGTATTATCTTTCCATAGAATTGTTTCTCTTAATCTTAATTTCATGAAGGTATATTTTCATACACACATAATGGCGCCCACTGCAGGGCTCTAAACCTCTCTACTAATGTTTTTATCTCAAGATTTGGTGTGTTTGCTTTGTTTTTGGTGTTTTTCTTGCAGAAAATAGGAGAAGAGCCGCATATGCAATGCTAAGAGCCGCTTTCTAACACAAAAATGCCACCTACAGAGCCTAATTTGTCTCTATTTTTCATTATGTTGCCACATTTCAGATAAACTAGGCCGCCTACTAGATAAATTGTGCTGCCTACTAGATAAAGTGCACCGCCTAGGATTTTTAAACAGCCGCCTAACAGCAATCTATGGCCACCTTTTATACTTTCTGTACCGCCTATTGATTTTATTTAGCCACCTGTGATATTTTAAGAGCCACATTTTAAGATTTAAAAGCCACTTATAAAGTTTTAATTTATGCTTAGTAACATTTGATAGCCGCCTTTTAGCTGTTAAATGTTGCGTAATTGCTTTTGCTTTGAATCAGCTTTTAATTAATTTGGTCACTATTGTAATTCTCTATGTTTTCTTGTCCTACAAATGAAAAATCACCCCAAGGTGTAGAAACTAGAGAAGCGGATCTCAAAGCCTAGCAAAGAGGTAAGAATCAAAACCAAGAACGATAAGGAAATACATACCACAAATTTATTGGAGAGTTTATTTTGAGGAAGAGCACTTGTATGATCACTATATTAAGGTGTTTTTTGCTTACAAACGAAAATTTCCTACTCTCTAATTAATTTTCATGCCTAGTTCTTTAAAGCTTTATATTGATAAATATTTCATTTAAAAGAGCTTTTAGGAGGTATTTTTGTCATTTGGGTTTTTCCAAGTTTTCCTTCACTTTGCCTTACTTTGTGCTGACTAACTTGTTGGAGGAGATGGAGTGGGAACGATTGCCACTAGGTGAGTAAAACAAGCCAAAATACTCAAAAATGTGCCTAGCCTTGCTAGCTTCAAAATTAGGTACTTATCTCATCAAGCTTGCACTACTTAACTTGTGGCAATTTAATTTGAATCTAGTATAAATAAGAAACACCTTACTATTTTTTATTCAAACAAGACATCAGGTATGTGCTCTCAACTTTTTGAAGTTGATCAAAAAGCCAAAAGTGTCAAGTTTGCATAGTCAAAAGAAAGGAAGGATTAATTGAACCACACACTTCATTTCTAAGAACATCCTTGTCAAAAGGTTGAAAATAAATAGATATGTTTGAGGTGCTTGGAACAAAGAAAAATAATAGGGATATGCTCTTCACTCTTTGAGTGAATCAGATTCCCAAACTTGTTGGACTGAGTTCAATTTCTTGCTTTTCATGAACATGCTAGCTAAATAGAGCTTTAAAGGGCCTGCCTCTCAAAAATCACCTTATGAGGACGGTGAGAGGGAATGACCCAAAGTGGGAGATATTTGCTTTTACCGCAATATTGTCTAACCCACTATAAATAATACACTTTTCCTTAATCATAAAGTGACTAAAACTTGTGCAAGCCATCCTCACTTCCTCTAGTAGTCCTTCAGGATTGCGCAAAATTGTACTTTTGTGCATGTGGGAAGCCCTCAAAGGGGTAAAGGATCTTGTCAAGATTTAGACTGGAATAGTTTGAGACCTGATAAAGTAGTAGACCTACCTTTGTAGAGCCATGATTAAAAGCTAAATTTTTTGATGCTAAGGTAGATTGCTTGGAAGACTTTCTTGTGCAAACCTATTCAAACATACAAGAACATACACTTTTAGTGTGGTTTTTAGGGATATGGTACAAAGTTTATGTGTGTGTTGAGTTTGTACTTCATTTTCATGCAAGAACATTTTTTGATAAATCTGATCAAAGACCTTAAACTTTTAAACCCAGAAAACATCAATAAAATTGTTAAAATCAACTTTGTTCAGCAAAGCGCTGTGTATCACCATTTTAGAGCTGCTTGAAAACAAACCTGGACCGTTTGTTAGTCATAAAACACTGCTTAATAGTATTAAAGAACCACGTATTCACTGGAAAGAGCCACTTAAGAATATTTCAAAATCGTCTGTCAACAGAACAACGCTGCCTATCAATTGCAGAGCGCCGCGTACAGTATTTCTAGTTGCTGCATTTTAACATTTAAAGACCACCTACACATAGGTAAGAGCCGCCTAGATTTTTAAAAGGGAAAATAGTGGGTATCTACCAAAGGATTGAAAACAAGAAATTTTGATTTTTGGATACCCTTTTGGACGTTCCACCACTGTGGATACCTAACTTGATCAGAATCTGCCATTATTGGGCATTTTGCAAAATTATTCTTGGATTGGTCATTTAAGCAAGTTCAAAACCTGAGATCTTCATTCGACATATGTTAATTCCAGTTTTTACTTGATCCCATTACATCAAGACTACCCTACAACCAGACAGATCTTATCTAAGACAAGAGTGTCCTTTTCTAGGTGATCCTTTTTCTGCAACACCCTTACACAAACCCATCAAATAAATAGAATTGAGGATGTCTTTTCCATTTGGTCATATAGATCCCGATCAGATTAATCACATGAACAAGGATATGACCAAACAAGGAAATGTTGACCCTAATAACAAAGAGTATAACAACAATACCAATGGAGGAACAAACATGGATCCTAACAATCAAGGGATGAAAAATACCAACAACGGGGGTAATATGGACCCTAATGATGAGGAGTTAATCGATGAAAAGGTTATTGAGGCTATGCAAAGCCCTTTCTTTATGAAACTCATGGAAAAAGTATTGGAAAAAGACAAAGAGAAATACTTCCTAGACCTAGCACAAACGGGTCTCAAGCTTCCACATGATTATGATTTCACCAAACTCAAGAAAGAAGAAGCAAAGGCTAACCCCATTGATGTCATGAACAAACAATTCCAGATTTTTCAAATACAATTGGATGCATTAAAACAAAGTGGGGCTCCTAAACCTTTTTCTACTGAAGCCTTGTGTCTGTTTCCATTTGACAAGTACTTAGTCATGATACCATTTCCAACAAATGCTATTTATCCAAAATATGATAAATATGAAGGAACATCTAATCCCCAAGATCACTTAAGGGAATTTTGTGCCTTAAGTCTAGAGTTCATGCATGACACAACTTACCTTATTAGGTTATTCCCTAGAAGTTTGGGAGGCATGGCAATGGAGTGATTCTCAAAATTACCCTCTGGTATTAGAACCTTTGAGGAATTGGCCTCTAAATTTGTAACTCACTATTCTTATAACATCAAACACGAGGTTACCATGATTAATCTATGAAACACCAAACAAAGAGAAGGAGAGGGATTCCTACTTTTCCTACAACAATGGAGAGTTGTATTTGCTAGATACCCTTGAAGTGTACCCGAAAAGGAAAAGATGGATATTTTTGTGAACAGCTTGAATCATGAAATGAACTATCAATTAAGGCTACAATATCCTAGATCTTTCTAAGAATTAATTGAGAATGGGGTAACAACAGAAGATGTATTGGTAAAAAGTGGATAAATCAAACTCTAAAAAGATAACAAGAATAACAACAACAACAATACCTCCAACACCAATTAAAATTGGAATAACAACAACAACAACAGTCAATATTGGACAAGGAATAACAACAATAAAGGAGTGGTTAATGATGGAGTGGTGGAGGCTAAAACTTTAAAGGCTATCCCTTTTAATCTCACTCAAAACTC
The DNA here is from genome assembly GCA_018584345.1 of Thuja plicata. Taxonomy (NCBI): domain Eukaryota; kingdom Viridiplantae; phylum Streptophyta; class Pinopsida; order Cupressales; family Cupressaceae; genus Thuja; species Thuja plicata. Next base: position 2,012,408 of record MU226906.1, read on the forward strand.
AACTCAAGCCAATAATGTGAATCAAGCACCCAAAGTGCCCTTCAACAACAACACTAATAACAACTTTGGGAATAATCAAGGGGCTTCTAAGCCTAAACCTTTCTTTGCACCTACACCCAAAAGGACATTCACCACTTTGGGTAAACCATTGGAAAATGCATTAAGGACACTTATTGCAAATAAACTTATCGATCTACCAAAGGCTCAACCATATGAACCTCACATCAAGCCCAACTAGTGGAATGAGAACAACCATTGTGACTATCATCGAAATATGGGACATAAGACCAATGATTGCCTACATCTCAAACATGTGGTACCAGATCTCATAGACAACGGTGTGATAAAAGTGGACGGACCTCAAACTAATGAAGATCACACAGCCTTTAAAACTCCTTTTTATAAGCATGAAAAGGGAGAATCTTCTAACTCCAACAATGGAGGAAACAATGCGAATATTGCAAAAGGCATTCGTAATGTTAACTTTGCTCATACTTATGACAATACCATCAATGTTTTTGTGGTTAAAGACCAACCTATTCAAGGATCCGCTAATGCCATCACAAGGGGAAAAGCCTCAAAGATTACCTTACAAGGGGTCACTCCTATTACTATTAGTCCTAAGACACCAACTATTTTGGCTAAACAAACACCACCCACCTCAAAGCCTTATAGTTTGGTGGATCAATTGCAAAAGACTCTTGCCCAAATATCAATTTTGGAGTTGTTAAAATTATCTCCTAATCACAAGGAGATTCTGGAAAAAGCTTTGTGTGAGACCACAGTTCCTATTAACTTGGAGAAAGACAAATTTTAGAACATGGTAGGGCACCTCATAGCCTCTCATTGTCTTTCCTTTTCAGACCAAGATGACATGTCCATCACACATCCTCAAAACTTACCCTTGCATATAGAGGTTTTGATCCAAAGACATAGGGTTAAGATAATTCTCATAGATGGTGGAGCTGGTCTAAATATCTGCACTTTAAACCTTGTCAAGTCAATAGGGTTATCTGAGTCTTCCATTGATCCAAAGAAGAAAATAACTATTAAGGCTTATGATGAAGAGGAAAGATCTTCAAATGGTATCATCATTCTACCAATTCAAGTGGGACCTATCAAAAAGGACACTATATGTCAGGTCCTTGACATGAAATTGACCTACAACATCTTACTAGGAAGGCCTTGGATACACAAGATGCAAGCGGTACCTTCTACATATCACCAATGCATAAAATTTCCATACCTAGGGGAAGAGATCACAATTGGAGGAGATTGAAACCCATTCCAATAATTTAATGCTTTAAAGCCAAGTCATGAATTATATATTCCTCACAATAGGGAAAGAGTTATCACTAATACTATCATGGAAGAGGCCAAAGAAGAAAAGTCAGAACCAACTTTAAAAGTCACATCTACTCCTAAACCTATTAAAACTAACTCAACTACATCAACTAAGGGAAAATAAAAGATGAGTTACGAGGGTTAAAATTCAAAGGATACTTTAGTTCAGACTTCAACATTGAGATTGGAATCTTCTAAACCCACTAAGGAAGAAAGAGAACAAACTAAGAAGGATCACTATGAAAAGATGAGTGACCTAATGCATCAATTTGAGAAACAATCTAAAATTAACTCAAAAGGAGTAGGGGAATATTCTGTTTCCCTCTTTGATTTACCTACATCTCCAAGAACACATGGGAAACCATCCAAAGATCATCAACCTCATAAGTACAATTCCCATTTTGTGAGGGAATGTGACAAACAAGAAATAGACAAAGAAGATGATGAGGTATTACAATGGCTCTATAGAGATGATGATAATTTAGATAATTCCAATGAAAGGGTGCAACATATCAATATCCAAACTGATCAATATGGAAAAGGATTTGATATCATGAAGAAAATAGGCTATAAGGGAAGAGGACCCTTAGGAGTTTGACATAGAGGGTTGTTAGAACCTATTCAACTAGTTTGGAGAGCCAAAGAAGAAAAGGTCGGCATAGGTTTTCAACACAAAGGAGAAAGTTCAAGTCACATGCATGATTTCCATGCACATATCCATATGGTAGGTTCTAAAAGTGAAGATGACTCTAGAGACTATGAGTGGGATTCCTTGTCTAAAGAATCTTGTCATGACATAGAGGTTTATACCATTCACACTTATGCAACTCCTCCTAAAGTTGAGAATGAAGAACATATGGCTCAAGGTTTGAATTCAACTCAAACATCAAGTGAACCTCAACAAGTCAACATAGAAAAAGCACCTCCTTTCACTCAATGGGTAGGTGAACCTTGGGTACCTTCATGGATGGGAGATTCTACCCTAGTGTTTAATCCACAAGCTTTCTTTCCCATAGAAATCTTAGAGGACTCTGATGAAGAGGATTTTGATCCTTCTTCCATGGACCATCTTGAAGAGGCACATGTCATAGACCTTGACGATACAATGTATGAACCATCTAATGAAGTCATGTCCTTAACTCCTTCAAATTAAATCCCATTCAATGATTCTTTGTCCCTCATACATCCCAAACTTATTGATTGGGATTTTTCTGAGTCAAATGACTTACTCTACTTCCCAAATGACAATTCAATGGCCCTATACCTATATGCGGTCGAACCCAATTCTTCCACCAATGAATTCACTCTAGACATGATGATAGGGGTAGGTGTTTAACCACTTAATCCAAAAAATGAAGAGAAAATATACAAAAAATGAGAAGTTATAGTGGCGAAAACCACCATGTGGCAGTGCTAGACCCCAAAAAAGTAAAAATAAAGGATGTTTCTAAAGGTGAAAACCCAACTGTGGCACCTAAGGGAGAGAGGTTGGACACCTTACTAGCTCACAAAGATGAAAGATCACCTATACTTATTGAACCCATAGAAAAGGTTAACATTGGAATAGAAAAGGATCCTTAATTCATTCACTTAGTAGCATCTTTGAGTCCTTTGAGTGAGAAGAATTCATCGCATTCTTTCAAGTGAAACAAATCAACTTTGCATGGTCATATGCTGACATGCCCGAATTAGATCCAAGTTTCATAATGCATCACTTAAATGTAAAACTAGGGGTTAAGCCCGTAAAGCAGAAGTTGAGAAAAATTCATCCACACATAGCCCTATTAGTCAAAGCTGAATTGGAAAAATTTCTCAAGGTAGGATTTATAAGAGTAATAGCATACATCAAATGGATCTCCAATATTGTGCCAGTTACCAAACATGATAAAACCATAAGAGTCTGCACAGATTTTAGAGATTTAAACCTTGCTTGTCCAAAAGATGACTTTCCCTTACCTAGCATTGATGCTATCGTTGACCTCACAGTAGGTCATTCTATGCTTTCACTTATGGATGGATTTAGCAGGTATAATCAAATTCACATAGCACCTAAGGAACAAGAGAAGATAGCTTTTACATGCCCATGGGGTACTTTTTTTTGGAATGTAATGCCCTTCGGTCTCAAAAATGCCAGAGCCACTTATCAAAGAGCCATGACTACCATTTTCCATGACATGATGCACACCTTTATGGAAGATTATGTGGATGAAATTTTAGCTAAGTCGCATAAAAGAAAAGATCATCTATCCATACTTGACAAGATTTTTACAAGGCTAGAAAAATTCAAGGTGAGACTTAACCCAAAGAAATGTTCTTTTGGGGTAAAATCTGGAAAACTCCTAGGATACATTGTTTCAGAAAAAGGCATTGAAGTAGATCCTAAAAAGGTACAAGAAACAATGGACATGGACATTCCAAAGAATATTAGTCAAATGAGGTCACTTCAAGGAAGAATTCAATCTATAAGAAGGTTCATTTCTCAATTGGCAGAAAAATGCCATTCTTTCACCAGATTACTACATAAAGACACTGTCTTCACATGGGATGATGAGTGTGATAAAGCCTTTTCATTTTTGAAAACATACTTGATGAATCCACCTATCTTAATGTCACCAATTCAAGGAAAACCTTTATTACTCTACATTTTAGCAATAGAAATATCTTTAGGAGTCTTATTGGCACAAGAGGATGGCGAAGGAAAAGAAAGAGCTATCTACTATTTGAGTAGAACCTTGATCAAATATGAATTCAATTATAGCTTCATGGAAAGGGCTTGCCTAGTGGTGGTATTTGCCTCTCAAAAGTTAAGACACTATATGTTTTTGCATAAGGTGAAACTCATAGCTAAAATTGATCCCTTAAAATACTTAGCAAAACAACTTTAACAGGTAGGATTGCAAAGTGGGTCATGGTACTTAGTGAATTCGACATTGAATATGTTGATAGGAAAGCAATCAAAGATCAAGTTATAGTTGATCAGTTGGCTGAATATCCTCAAGAATCTACACGTCCTATACAAGGGGAATTCCCAGATTCTAAAATTGTGAATGTCAAAGCTAAGACATGGACTCTATACTTTGATGGATCATATACCCAAAATGGCAGTGGAGCAGGCATTATTTTGATTACACCACAAGGTTACACAATCCCAAAATCTTACAAATTATTGTTCCCTTGCACCAATAACATAGCAAAGTATGAAGCTTTGGTCATAGGAATCAAGATAGCTTTGGAATGGAATGTCACAAAATTACAAGTCTATGGGGACTCCCAATTAGTAATTAATCAAGTTAATGATGATTATAATACTAAGGATGAAAAACTAATGCCTTACAAGAAATTGGTGGATAACTGGAAGAAGTACTTTCCTTTGATTACTTTTGCACAAATTCCAAGAGACAAGAATAGAGCAGAAAATGCAATGGCTACTTTCGCATCTTTACTTCAGTTACCCGATCAAAATGAAAAGTATGAGTTCTTGGTGGAAGAATTGGTGAAACCAACATTTGATCTACCTGATACCCAAATTATTTCCCTTTTACATGGACATGACTCCCCATGGTATGGACCCATCTATGCCTACCTCCAAAATCAAACCCTACCTATGGACCAAACCTGTGCTCAAAAGCAAAATTTCATAGGACAAGTCGCCCGTTATACTATCCTCTCTGACACATTGTATCATAAAGGTCTTAACGGAACACTCCTTAGATGCCTAGAGGAAGATGAATCAAAATTAGCTTTAAAAGACGTCCATGAAGGAATTTGTGGGTCACATTCAAATGGTTTAAACCTAGCTAAGAAAATCTTATGTATGGGGTACTTTTGGAAAACCTTAGAAAGAGATGCTTGTCAATATGTTAAAGTTTCCAAGAAATGTCAATACCATGGAAACTTGATTCATGCACCAGCACAAGAATTACACCCTTTTGTCACACCATGGCCATTCTATCAATGGGGTTTTGACTTAATTGGCATGATTTATCCATCTTCTTCAAACGGACACAAGTATATAATCACAGCGATAGAATACTTTACTAAATGGGTTGAAGCTGTCCCTTTATCAACTGCAACAGGAAAATGAATTTTCATGTTTATCCTCAATCATATCATTTGTAGATATGGCATTCCTCATGCCATCATCACAGATAATGGAAAATAGTTTAAAAACAAAGATATTGATGAAATTTTTGACACATTCCACATTGCACATCACTCTTCATCCATTTACTATCCCCAAGGTAATGGACAAGCAGAAGCTACCAACAAGAACATCCTTAAAATCCTTAAGAGATCTGTTAGAAAATCAGGAAAGGATTGGAACCTTCAAATAAATCCATCCTTATGGGCCTATAGGACTAGTATTCAAACCACAACAGGAGCTACAACTTTTTCTTTAGTTTATGGGGCCGAAGTCATTCTTCCTTTATAATTTGAAATACCATCCCTCAGAGTCTCATTGCATGGATTAATAACGGAAGAGGATTATAGAGTTGCCCGCCTTCAACAATTGGAATTTTTGGAGGAGCATCAGACTCAATCCTATGATCATTTGAAAGTGTATCAAAATTGAATTTCTAGGAACTATAAAAATCATATCAATCCAAGAAACTTTCAAATAGGAGATCTAGTATTGAGAGAAAATCCAAAAAATTAGGCTGATAGAGAAAAGAAAGGAAAGTGGGAAGAAAATTGGCTTGGTCCTTTTGTAATTGTTTCTTCATTTGGAATGGGGACCTACAAATTGGCTGATTGTGATGGTGATGAATTGATAGAACCTATCAATAGCATTCATCTTAAGAGGTTCCACAATTGATATAGAGGAAAGAGTATCAAAATAAAGAGTATAAGTTGAGAGTATCAAATGACTCCAGCATCACCTTTGTACATGAGAAAATTCAAAAATACCAAAAAAAAAAGGAGAAAAGATCAAAAATACCAAAAAAATTAGAAAAGCCAAAAAGCCAAAAACATTTGAAAAAGAGAAAAAAGTGCCTTGGTGAAAACCTAGCAATAGGCACCTTGGTAGCAAAAAAAGAAAAAAAGAGAAAAAGAGCAATAATCCCAAAAGGTGAAAACCTAGAAACAGGCGCCTTTTGTCTCTTAGGTGTTTCTCAGTTGCATTTGTACATATTGCAGTTCCTCATCTCACTTGTCCATATCCTCATTGCATCTGTCACTTGTGCATTGCCCTAATAAAGTCTTAGAGTTTCATTTTGTCGCATTCTAGGTTCAGTTGCCCTAAATTTCACATTGACCACATTTATCACTTGGGGGAACACATTATAGATTTTGGTACCAAACCAGATTCAATAGTGCAACATTTTGGTCACACATCAGAAGTAGATTTTTAGATTCAGGAGAAAAATTTTGGAACCTTTGACGAATATCATTGTTTAACACTAAATATTTTGATCGCATAATATGATCCTTGAGTCTCATTGCCTTATTTTATCAGGATTAAAAATTGACACACCCTAAATGATCAGATTGTCTGGAATTCTTATTTGAAAATCTTGATACATTTCAAAAACACTTGGAATTTTTGATGAGTTTTTCATTGACTTTTTTGAGTCATGTTCTTTTTAGTTAATCAATGATGTTTCAACTAGATTGGTAATGATAAGAGACATGATGTTTTCTTAAGCTTGTGAGTGACTTTTTTGAGGAAGATTCTTTAACTTGTGTGAATTAGTCTAAGGAAATGGTCATCAAAGAACCATAGAGGACAGTCATATGGGACAAAGGGTTAACCTTTATTTGTTTACACAAAAGGATACCTTGGTTATTTAGATTTTCCATATCTTAATACCAACATCCACTTGCAACATTGAATTTGATTAAACTGGTATTCATACTCCCATAGTTGGTCATTCAACTAGTGAGGGTTGTACTTGGTTTTGTAGAAGGAGTTACCACACGAGGGAAATTCATAATCATATTCTTATGGTTGTAGTGGCACCAGTAAGGATTGTATCGACTCCTAGTTCTACAATGCTCTATGATGAAAATATATCTCAGTTTGCATTTTTTTTGCAAACCTCAAGGACAATTAGTTGCATTGCATTTTGCATGTTAGATTGGTTGCATCTTCATGTTAGATTAATTGCATTTTGCATGTTAGTTTAATTGCATCTTCATGTTAGTTTAGTTGCATCTTCATGTTAGATTAGTTTCATGTTGCTTTTTAGCTTAAATGCATTCTCCAAAGCTTAGTTCTCAACTGGCTTGTCTTTCTAGCAAATTTTCCAAGTTCAAGGGGGGATAAAAGTTGACAACACTTCATCAATTTAATGGTTTCAATTCATTCAATATGAGATTTTCCTTTGAATTCATCATCATTATTCATTATTCATTATATTTTCATATCAAGAGAAAAACAAGAAAAAGAAACATTAATCATTATTCATTTATCCATATCATCATTTAGAGCTGCATATCATAAAGTTAAAATTGCATACATCCAAAAACAAAAAGATAGTTGCATTTCATTTATCATAGCACTAAGTATTGCTTTCATTGCATTGCATAATCCATACATGGTTAAATTAGAAAAACATATAGAAATTAGTTTCATTAACATCATTTGCATCCATTTATCTATGTCCTACTCTAGGACATTTGCATCCATAGTGTTGACGGGGTTTTGCTGACCGGGTCCGCCAACAGTCATAAGTTGTCACCGGGTTCCGGGGAAATCGGCCAACTCCGCCTGCAAAGGTTGTCTGGGGGAAATAAATCCTTCGGGCCTCCAAGCACCTGGGGGTTGGGTCATGACGGTGCGGGGCTCGGTTGGGAGGGGTGACTATTTTTGAGGGGGATAGCTAGTTTCTTCAACTCATCTTCTCCGGAGATTCAGTCAAAGTAAGGTTTTCCCGAGCGTTCTATACTTAGGAAATAAAATAAAAAAGATCCTGCAGGGTTAGAAGTATTTCATCTAATTATAGTCATGCTAAAAGGTCCAGAACATCAATAATACTCTGGTAAACTACACTAAATACCAAAGAAACACATAACCATCAGCTAGCATTTTATCAGTAGCGGGAATAAAGAGGTCGTTAATCTACTTTAACATACTAGAGTAAAAGACATACAGAATGTTAAAACATGAAATACCATTAACTTAGAAGCAAGAACGCCAACAACATCATTGCCAAGAATCCTTCCTTCTTCATTAATGTTCAGTCTAGCAAGCACTGGTGCGTGATACAATGACGGCTCCAGGGGAGCATCTAACTATCAAGAACAGAACAATGGAGCATTGAGCTTTGCAACTTAAAAAGAGAAGTTTCTTTGCTATTGCTATGGACAACAAAATCATCAATTTCGCCAACCCTTGGAAATGGTCCAATTTGCCTATTTATACAACTCTTCTAACCCTAACCTTATTTTACACACTTCAATAAAATATAATATCTGGGGGCCGGTACTACCTGCGCCACCCTACAAAAGACCTGGAGACGGAATAGGTCTGTCATGTCAGAAGAATAAGATAAGAATATACATTGGAAGAATCAGTCTCGGGAAGAGAATTGAAAAGGAGAAAGAAAGGAAGTAGGTTCCTCGAGGACTGAGGCTACATGCCTCATAAATGGGAAATGCGGCGCCCTGTCTCCAATGTGCTAGATGTACTATTGAGTAGCGCCTTCAAAAGACCACCCTGTCAGAAGACCAACTGCTGAACTGATGCCTCTTGATGTGGCCAACTACCTTCTGACAATCTTTTATTAACCGCTTCTAAAAGTGACCGGTCGGCCTCGGGGACCGGGACACGGATCACTTTAAAGAATACAAAATTGTTGGATCCGGGACTCTGGGATCTGGGAACTTACGTCCCAAAAGAATAAAGAATACTCAAAAAATAAAGAATGCTCAACACTTGAGTTCTCCCCAGCCCCCGGAGAAAGCTCAAGGTTGCTTATTATTGCTAAAGGCCTAGAGGAGGAAAAAAATGCCATCCTCATCTATACTCTTCAGCCTGGCCCTTCTGTGCCTGGCCACTTCAACTTGTTTCCCCAGGTCTGGAACCTTTCCTTTAAACTCATCTACCATCTTTGCGGCGTCATGACCCTTAAGTACCATCTTGGTTAGTTTTTCCATCCGGGCCCCGTCCATTCCATCCAGAGATAAATACCAGGATTTCATTATTTCATCAAAACTCCCCAAAACTAAATCCTCAGGGGTAAAAGTATCTATACTAAGGGGATCAGCCCCGGAAGCCTTTATCACAAAAGACCTGTATAAATTAGAAGAATACTTTACGATATTCACCTTTTCTTGCAAGGACTCTACCAGTTGCTTGGTTACCTCCAATGTGAGGTCAAGTCTGGAGTGCTGAGTTCTTACAAAATCAAATGATTCCTCACCCAGAATTCCAGATTCAGAAATTATATCCTCTCCCAAGGTGAGGAGCTCTTCAAGCTCCACCTTCCACGCTTGGTAATTTTCAGTGTCACTCTCCCACTGCTCAATAAGAGCTTTCGCCTAATGAATAATTTGCTAGGTTGTGTATAAGTTTGGGAGGGTGGATGCCAGGAAATGTTGGGTGTTTCCTATCTGTAGGGCGACCCATTCATCTACTGCTTGGGCCTTCTTTTTCATTACCCGCAGGGAGTCTATGTCACTCTGCGATAATTCCTCTAATGTGGAGGTCTCTAGAGGGGTGGTGTTGATGGGTCTGGCCAGCTCAGTAAGAAATCCCATAAGATTTACATTCTTTTCTTTCTCATCCTTGAGCCTCTGGGCCTCCTTTTCGTACCGGGCTTCTACTGCCCTTGCTGCTTCCTTAAACAAGTCTACCTCGCCTTGCTTCTCTCTCTTGCCCAGGGATACCTCTGCAACATTGTAATCTTCGGGGTCTGCAGTTGCTTCATCGGTGCCCGGGGGAGGTTTTGCCACAATGACAACTGTTTCTCCACCCAACCAAGTTCGAAGAGTGTGAACTGTCTGGGATTTCTTTGCTTTTGGTGGGGCCTGTACTTGGGCCATCATCTCAACCAGGGAGAGAGGAATCGCCGGAGCAGATTGAGATTTTCTCTTTTTTCTTTCTACCATCCACTGAGGTGGGAGAGGTGGCCTTCCTGCCAGAATTTTCTCTCCTAATTCTTTCCTAGTATCCGGTGGTTGTTGTTCCTCAGTTTCGTGGACCTCATCCATCCTCCCTGCCTCAACTTCTTCTGTAGCAACATTCTTTTCAACCTCCATCTCCTCAGCCTGGTCCCGTATTTCTATGATGGGTTTGGACCTTGGTGGGCTTCTTCGGGGATGTCCTCTTTTTGCTGCTCTTCTTCTTGTTCTTCCTGTTCTTCTGTGGGGATTTCTTCCTGTGTTGGCAGTAGGGGAGGTATCGGGCCGAGATTCAAAGTTTGGGCCGCTGTGATAACCTGCCTGAAGGTTTCTCCAGGGAGTGGCCCCTGGAACATGGCGGCTGGCTTTACGGTTATTCCCGGAGGTCTGGTTCCCCCAGCGGATGCCATTTGTTCACTTGGCTTTGGTTGGTCCACTCCCGGACCTTGTATCTCTTGAGCCCCGGAGATAATTTCTGGTTCCAGCTCTTTCTCTTCTGTTTCCTACCCTTGTTCTTGTGCAGGTTCTTGTTCCAAGTCCTCTTGGTCCGCAGCCTCTTGCTCTTTCTCCAGGACATTTGTCCCCGCTTGTGTATCATCCCCTTGCAAATTCCTAAACTCATCAGTTGCAAACACATCATCAAATTCCTCTTGCAGAGGGCGACTGGCTGGGACCTCTGCAGATTCTACTTCTTTCTCCAGTTCCGGGGAACTGGAAGAAAGGATTTCTACTTCTTGGGGGAGGGATGCCCTTCACGTTGGTTCTGCCTTGACCTGCTTGATGTGCTTCCTCTTCCTCCTAGTGACCAAAGGTGGCCCCGCATCAGCTATAGCTGCTGCCTCCATGGGATCCACCCCCGTTGCCTTGACCATTAAGGCTGCCAGTGACGGGGAGGATGGAGGATGAATTGGTCCGACCATGAGTGGGGGAGTGGCCAGCTTGGTTATTAACTACTCCCTCATTTGCTGGGAAGCTACCACAAACTGCTTGATCTATTCTTGTATTGGGACTTCTTGCGTAGAGGGGGTTGTAGGTATTTTCTTTCCTTTTTCTGTGCCTTGTGAAGAAGTCCCGGCCCCCGGGGTCAATCTCGGTACCGGCTGTGGTGTTTTCTTTGGCACCGGTCGGGGAGCTTGACGCATACTACCAGGGCATACCCTCTTGAAATAGGCATGACTTCTCTCAACCACTTCCTGAGTGAAGTCCTCAATCGTGGGCCCCTCCTGGGCAGCCCAATCCATTACTGGCAGTGCCATTTGATTGATCCCCTTTTCTTTGTACTGGGGATCTATGGTGGGGGCGGTGTCAGAGAAGCTCGGAGGGAATCTCTGGAGCTTCAGTTCCTGCATCAATTCGGTCGTCATTCTGTCATAGTGCCTGCTCCAAACATCTACATCATCCTGGAAATCAGCCCAGAAGTCTTCCATGTGTATATGATGAGGCTTCGAAGCCTGGGGAAGCGCTGTTACAATTTTGCCATGCGGATCAAAGTTCTTCCGCGCCAGATAAAACTCTTGCAAGTTATAACTCTTCAGCTCATTGTCTACCTCCTTCACGGTGGCCAAACTATAGGTGTAGTTCACACAGGTGATTGGGAATGAGACATTGGGGACCTTCTTGAGGGCTAAGAAGGCATGCAACTCCATCATTTGCTGGAAATATTCTAGCAGCACGATCTTGTCCCCACAATGCTTGGGCAACAAGTAGGGATTCCCGAAGAAGCCGGCGACCCTAATGTATGTATGCTACTAAAATTGGATATAGTAGTGCCCATAAATACTAACTAACTTCATCACCTCAGTAGATAGGCAGCATCCAGCATCCCGGGCAGGTGTGAGCAGGTGGTAGTAAACGAACGCATCATTTACTCGGCAAAAGCTGGAGAAGCTGGCCTCTCATTGAATCTGTGGGAAATGGTCCCACGGTGCCTTTTGTCTTGGGCCAATCCTGAGAACGCCATCTGTAAGTAGGTCATTGGAATGGGGTCTCTGCTGGGCCAGGGCCCAGAAAACATAAGAAGACATGTAGAACTTCTTCTTCTCGTTCAACTGTTGGAACTGGAATCGACATGATTAGAGATTATTGTCACCCAGTTGAAGAATTCTCCCTTGGTGGCGATGTCGAGGAGGAAATAGTACATCCATTTGGAAAACTCCTAGGCGAAAGGTTGCCAAAATACCCAGGCTAATTCTATTATCCCCATCTGGATGCTCTCCTTGAATTTAGAGTGGGGGATATCTATCTTCATTCTCTTTGTGTCTCTCTTCGGGGCCTTGAGCCAATGGGTATTCATGTACACCGGGCTGCGTCCTCCAATTGTGTAAACTATTTTAAGGCATCATTCCTTGTGATCACCATGGCCCTATCAAATTGCGGGATACCTAGGCCTGCCTGGAAAGTCACTGGGTCGAGGGACACCAGTGGAGTGGGGTATCCTGTGGGTTCTACAGCTGCAAGCATGATGGCTCGGATAGAAGAGTTGCAAGTGGAAGCCAGAGTTAGGACAAGCTCCAGAGACTACACGGAGCATGGGAAGCAAGCTGCCCAGAGGATTTCGGAACCCCCGACATTGATTGCGAGCTGATCTCCAGCTTATCGCTGGATGTGCATTATCTTCACCAAGGCCTGCATTTCTGTCCAGGTTCTGACATTGGCGTCGATTATCAGTTTTACCTTGGACTCAATCTTTGAGCCCATGATGCCATCCTTCTGTAGATACTTCATGGTGAGGGGAATCTTTTCTAGGTCTTTCTCCATCTTTGACTTTGTCGCTGCCCTGGTTTCTGTTATGGTAGGTAATTCCAGACTTCTGGGAGGAGATGATGCAGACGCTTCAGACATGTTTAGAAGATAACCCCGGGAACCTGCGAGACAAAGAAACCATCAGAAGATGTTTATCAAAGTAAAATAGATACTCTGGGGTCCGGAGATCTTACCACCGCGACGTTTGCTTTCCTAAAAAGTTAGTATTATGCAAAGGTAACCAAAAAGAAAAACACATCGAAAACTTAGGATCTTCATCACACATCCAGGTCTGGGATATTTTATCACACTTAGCAAAGATGTGGGATGGATGGTGGTAAGAGGCCTAAATCCCAGAGAAGTGACCGTTAGCAAGGATGTATGAAAAGGAAAGTTGTCAGGCCCACGTAGACGCCACGTGCGTTGGCATTAAATGGATGCGATAGTGATGACGGCGGAGCCAACTGTCTGGATGCGTGAAAAGAGAAAGCCACTTGGCTAGAATTTATTGCATGCATGGGACATAAATGAGGCTCTGACAGGCTTGATGGAGGAGAGAGAAAACTACCCGTTTGAAACCAGCCGAGAGCCGAATTTCAAACCGGTGGTTTTCGGCCTTGAAGCAAACTCGGAGGCAGAAAACCAGACACAGGGGTGACTCGACCAACTTGTCAGGCCACTCGAAAGGATATACATGAAGCCAAAGGATATACACACAAAAATGGGGAGATATATACATAGACTATTTACAACTACACATATAAACATGGATATACATCACGGGACGATGCCGGTGGGAAAACCAGACAAGGTAGAAATAGATATATACAACTATCTACACTATATACACTATTAACATTATTTATAGATAAACAACTCCCACGCAGAGGGAAGACAACCCTCTGGTAGAGCCGACCCACCAACGGGCAGTAAAACCAAAAGACAAAAAGGCTAGACAACACTAGGAAACAAAACAAACAAAAATAAAACAGAACAAAGAAAAACAGAAGGAAACCAGAGAGCAAAAGAAAGACAAGAGGAAAAGTAGAAACACCAACCTGAGAATGTAGAAGGTGGAGGAAAGGGAGGGTTTACCGCGTGAGCTCTACAACAGCTCGAGTTGTCAATAGGTCAGAAGCACCACCACGAAGCACTTGCAATTGCCTGAAAATGACTGAAAATAATTAAGCTCTGATTACCACAAACTTCTTGCAAACGCTCTATTAATCGCTTTGAAATTTCTCTTTAATTCGCTCTAAGTGCTTGAAGGTTTTAATCATGGTAAATGTTAAAGTGACAGACAAAATCTATTTATACCCGCGGTAAAAGGCAATCCTCCTCCTTCCGATGATCTCCGGACTAGAAAAACCTCCGAACTTCAGGCCCAGGGATTCTTCATGATGATACCCCTAAGAGCATCACGACAAAAAATCTTAGAGTCTGGAATCCGGTTCCCAACAAAAGACAACCTCCGGGACCGGAGTCCCGGAGGAGAAAACCAAACAAACAGGACACAACACCAGGGAAGAAAAACCCCAGAGGAAGAAAACAAAAAGGGGAAGAGACAAGGCAAAGCTGCAAGCAAAAGCAAAAAAAAAGGGGGACCCAACATTTTGCACACAAAATGTAGGGATGGGGATGCAGGGCATAACAAATGCGACTATCTGGGACAAATATCTAAGCGCATTTGAGAACTAAAGAATCTCTGGTTAGCAAAACTGGAACCAAGCCACGTCCTGAAGCATCTGAAAGGCAAAGAGCAACATATCTGAGAGAATCCAACCACACAGGAGTCAGTCCGTAGTCCTTCATCAGTGGTGTCATGTGTGCTTTGGAAGGAAATCAAGTTGATGACTTTTGGGAGGAGTAGAAAAGAGGTACTAATCACATCAAACCAGTCATCAATTTTCTCGTTTCCCCCAGAGACCGGAGTTCTATCCCACTTTTCGTCTTGTTATTTTATTTGTTTCTGGGTGGGGAAGGTGGTACTTCTTTCACAAATAAGCTTAAGCTTAGCTCATCTTAATGGTGGTACTCCTTTCACCTATCCACCTACATTTGGATATTTGAACAGGGGATAAAGCTCCTGACCTGGGAAGAATTCCTTTAGATTTTTAGACCTAGGTCAATCAAAGAGTACAACTGATCTACCCTCGGTATGTCTGATTACTTGTTCCTTATATTATTATCTTGTTCACTGATTGCCAGACTCTCGGAGACAACACCCAATCGAGATTGCTCAAAATTTTCCAAATCCCATGAAACAAACCCCGGAGACCGGACCGGCTCCACAATGCTAAAGATAGATTCTAAAGTTCATGTCGTAGACATTGTACCAGAGGCCAAAGTTATGCGAAGCATTCCAATTCCTACAAGATGGGACAAAACACCGGGACCAAAATAAAACTGAAGACAAAAATAAAGACGACAAAAGAGGACTTCCCCGGAAGACAGCCGACAAGGCTATTTACAAGATAGGGTACCTCGCAACAAGGCACCTGGAGGGAATATTTACAAGCGAAAAGATTTACATATAATACAACTTAGGATGAACTTACCCTACTCAAAATAGTGTTTGAGAAACTGTCCATTAACGGGCACTGCGACAGGTTCCCCAGTCAAGGTTTGGAGGTGGTAAGTATTTTCCCCGCAGATTTCTGAGATCAGATATGGTCCAAGCCAGAGCCGTTGGAATTTGGTGTGTTTTCCTTTCTTCTCCCGGGCCTTGTCCCACAACAGGACTAGATCCGAGATCTGAAAAGATTTATATTGGGCTCTTCTGTCAAACCATCTTTTTACCACTGCTTGATGATGCACAAAATGTTCAAGGGCTGCGTCTCGCTGTTCCTCCATTCGCACCAGATTCAAGAGCCAAACCTCCACGATGTTATCCCTGTTGCTAAATTCTTGCATGAACTGTAAAACTGGGATCTGTAAGTTGACTGGGAATACAAGGTTCTGGCCATAAACCAAGTGGATTGGTGATGTTCCCAGGGTATCCTTAATATGAATGCAATCCACCTAGAGGGCGAATTTTATCTTTTGATGCCAATCCCAGGAATTTTGTTCTAACAGGTGTTTGATCACCTCAAGCAGATTTTTGTTCGTTGATTCAGCAATGCCATTTCTCTGGGGGTAATAGTTTCTGGAGAACTTCAGTGTGATCTTCCGATGGTAGGTCCATTCAAGTAACTGTGCTGAGGAAAAAACCGGACCATTGTCACATACCAAAGAAAAGGGCGTTCCAAACCATGTGATGATATTTTCTTCCAAGAAATTGATAACTACATCCGCTGTGTTATTTTTACAAGGCATAGATTCAGACCACCGAGTGCAATAATCAGTCGCAGTAAGGATGTATCGGTGGTTGGAAGATGAGTTGGGGTTGATTTCCCCGATGAAGTCAAATGCCCATTGGACGAAGGGTCTAACCTCGTAGACTGGTTGCAGAGGCATAGCTGGGTTACGCTCACAATGCACTGCGGTTTGGCAAGTATGGCATTTCCTAACATGAGCATAAACATCTTTGAAGATATAGGGCCAATAGTATCTGGCATGGAGGATCTGGTGGGAAGTTGCGTCGGCTGAGCCATGCCCGATTCCAAACTGTCCGTGGAATTTGTCGATTACTCTCACAGCTTGGTTTCTATCGATGCACCGAAGGTACACTCCCTCATAATTTTTTGGGTAAAGCGTGAAGTTTTTTATCATGAAGTGTGCACTTTTCATCCGCAGAGCACAGAATTTGTGGGGAGGTAACCCCTCTGAACATTTTTTATTTAGCAACAAATATACCAAATCGGTATACCACAGCTCTTGGGTGATGGACTCCACTGTGTAAGTTTGGCATTCTATGCGGGGAGTCTGTTCTGCTATCGCCCAACTTAGTCCTTGGCCTCAGACTATTTTCATGGGCTGCATTTCTAAGTCATATTCCTGGAGGATGGCCACCCATTTCCCCCATCTCTCACCCAATTCACTCTGCATCAGCAGAGATTTAACGGCCTGGTCCGGAATGATAGCGTGTACTTTGCTCCGGAGAATGTAGTGCCAAAATTTTTTCACAGCGTGAACTAGAGCAAAGGCCTACTTTTCTAGTGATGAATACCAAACTTTGGCATTCTTGAAGGGGGAACTCATGAAATCTATTGGTCGTTCCTCCCCTTCAACCTTCTAGGTCAACACTGCCGCAACAGAGTGCGGTGAAGCAAACAAATAAATGTAAAACGGAAGGGAATAGTCTGGACTAGCTAGGACAGGTGCTTCCGTTATGGTCTATTTGATCTAGGCGAATGCCCATTTTTCTTCAGGACTCCACTCAATCTTGGTATCCTTTTTCATCATCTCATTGAGTGGTTTAACTATTTCTGTGAATCCTGTGATGAACCGTCGCACAAAGTTGATCTTCCCAAAAAAGGATCGCATCTCTTTTTTGCTGCCAGGCATCTGTAGATTCAGCAATGCTTCAACTCTATCAGGGTCTATGGATATACCCTTCTTAGAGACAACATGCCTGAGAAACTTCCCCTCGGTGACCCCAAATATGCACTTCTTGGGGTTGAGGGATATTCCATACCGGTAACATCTCTCGCAGATCTGAGTGAGGTGGGCGGATGATCATGCTTGTCCCGAGAGAAGATGGTTAAATCATCCATGTAGATGATTATGCATCAATTTATGAGGCCCTCGAACATAATGTCCATGGCCTTTTGAAATGTAGCCCCCACATTGATCAGACCAAAGGGCATTCTTCTATACACAAACGTTCCCCACTTGGTGGTAAACGCTATTTTCTCTCTGTCCTCATACTTGACCATGACCTGGTTGTACCCTGAATATCCATCCAAGAAGGACATCATCTAGGATCCATTTACTATCTGCAACACCTCATCCAACGAGGGGAGAGGGTGATTATC
>MU226906.1:2058198-2126974 GCA_018584345.1 Thuja plicata
CCCCCCCCCCTCTCAGTTATCCTTTGGGACTATTCTAACAATCATGTGTCAGGTTCACCAAAATATATAGGAGGAAAATAGTGAGAAATAATAAGGTAGAGATCACTCACCAAATTCCTTTTATTATATGTTTTGTATGTGGGTAAGGGGCATATGCATGGGAAATAGATAAACCCATCCTCTTTGTATCCAAGCTTGATTAGAACAACCCAAGATGAAGGGTGCAAATGAAAAACCTAGATGCAAAGGGAGGACGATAAGAAATATTCCAGCTATTAACTCAAATGAATGATGCAATAATATATCTGAAAGAAAAATATAAGATGGGAGAAGGATTTGTGCACCTTGAAATAAAATAGGAGGTTATATTCCCTAAAACTACAATTTCCAGTCACAATGATGTCGCGGACTGAAACCATTCTAGATCTGGGACCCTAGCACCTATAACTTCTGACTGTGAAAATATGAGGCCTCCAAGAACAAGTAAAGTTTTTCAAGTAAAGGTAAAATTTTGAATACACCCCTCTATTTTTGATTGTGTACTTTCTAATTCCCATCTCTGAGCTAGCCCCAAAAATATCTGAATTGAGTTCCGCAGATCCTAAAAACCTGTTCCTACACATAGAAATAGAGAAATTGTTTGTGAAAAGGGGATTTCCTTGGTCAAGCCCCGATTTAGGAATTAATAAATAAATGCAAATATGAAAAGGAAAAGAAGGCGAATATATTATTCACCTTGTGTCAAACCCTCATGAATAGATGTAGAAATCGCACAAATTTATGAAGATGCTTGTATTTGAAATTGGAATGGAGATGTAGTAAGATCAAGGATTTCCTCACCAATGTATGAGATCCATAATCACCATCTCTAGATTACGAATGTAGTTATGCCACTTGAAGAAGAATGGAATGAATACCCTTGCACCACTTGATAATCTCTCTACTTGGCCATCATGGTAGAGAAATCTTGAACCAAAGGAAGGAGACTGAATTTCTTGAATAGATCTATGAGGAATACGTAGAGACCTTGAATGGATATCTTTCCTTCACCACTTGAATGCTTGAATGCTTGAATGATTAAGGTTTCATAATATTGGCACAATGTATGTAGATCTATGTTCATGTTCTAAATTCTTGAAAAATGAAGAGATAAGTATCATTTTATACTCATTTTGATATTCACATGTAGGTAGGCCCAAACAAAAAATAAATGGGAAAGATATAAGAAGAAGGGTCCAGAAATCAAGCTCTAGGCCCAATCAAGTCAAAACCATAGAGGGTGAAGTTAAATCTTGACCTCACCGTTGGGGGTGCAGTCGAATGTCAACTGTACCCCTAGGTATAAATGCCTAGGATAGGGTGGAGACCCATTGGGAGATGTGAAAAAAGGAACTAGGAAAAAAGGACAAAATGGTAATAACCAATAGTCAGATCTCGAAATCACTAAAATGGGGTCAATATATCCTAAAAGACATCCAATTATGGGTGCTAAATTTTTAGGACTATACAATATGTATTGTTCTTTGTTTTAACTCTAGACCTCTCATGTATAAATCTATAGATAAAAGATTAAAAAGGGGCATTCATCTCCATAGTGGGTACCATTAAATATATACTATAAATTATGGTAAATATATTAAAAATAACTAACATACCCATGAAACATTATATCAAGAATTTATATAGTTAAAGAAACAAGCATAATCATAAATTAAAGAATATAACTTTTAATGTCATGTCATGGTAGTCTATCTCAAAGGATTCATGTGTGGTCTGTATAAATGCTCTCAGATGCACATATACCTTTAGGATGACAATTCAAAGAATTGGTGTGATGCTACAATATGCATAATTGGGAATTGATGAAGCTACGAGAAAAATTAAATATAGTGACATGAGAGATTATGATGTAAAAATATTACTCTATGATGCAACTAATTAACAAGCTATGAATCAACATGATTTATGATCTATGTAAATATAAGATATTGGTATGAAACTAGCTAAAATGTAACATGATATAAGCTATGGATATTGAAAACTAATTTAAAACTAAGTAATTAAAGCTAAGGCGAAGATAATTCATATATAATCATGAAAGTATGTTGACCGAATTCATCAAAAATGCTCTCTATTAATAAGGTTTTCAAAGGGTGGAGCCTAGGTTGCAAGAATCAGCTTTACTTATTCAAATTGCAGACATGGAGGGCTAAGATGGAAAATGGACAAGAAAATGGTGAAAGTGTTCCCTTCTCTCACCTTAAGGAGACACGGAGAGGTGCATGGTAAAGTTGATGGCATGTTCCCAAGGGGGTTGGAAGGATACCAAGGGTGATGAACATGTGGCCATGGGTTGTTGATCAAAAATCAAAATTAAGGTAATTCATTTAAAATAATTACCTTAGCCACATGATTACGTTGCAAGTGATGTGGCGAGATGAGGTGAAAGGGGATGTGAGGCAGAAAATAGATTTAAGATGGGAATAAAAATTAGTTAAAATTTATAAATAAATTAAAGAACTCATTTATAAAGAAGAGAATTTAATGGTGATTGATTAATAACAAATATCTAATTAATATCTCTCCAAGCCATTTTATGTGCATACATGTGGTATTGTTTGCATCTGAAGGTAGTTTTTAAAAATTCTTCAATCCATTGTATGGAGAGATAATGGAGGAATAGAAAGTGATGTATTATGAAAGTGAATATGAGAATGATTGTCATTTTTTTTTAAATCCTCTATGTGATGAAGCTATAGAAAAAAATCAAATATAATCTTGTCATGGAAAATCTAGGTATGGTTTTTAAAAATCTCAAATTCATTTCATGTTGATGAAGTGTTTTTAGTTGATGAGGGTTATATTTTGTCATCTGAAGTAGACCGAAGTGCTGATGAGATTGACATATTAGAATTGTTGAATTTTGATAATTTTGTGTATGATTATGATGATGAATCTAACAATGTTTATCATAGTACATCCAGATTTGAGCATATTTTTAAGAATGATGAAGGAAAATTGGATGTTGATCAAGGGGTTGTGCCCATGTTTATTCAGAGTGATTTATGTGAAGTAAATAATGTTGTCATTGATATTTCTCATGAAATGGAGGTGAATAAGACTTAAATCAGTGAGATAAGGTAACCTAGATATCATGATGAAGATTTTTAAAATACAAATGATAGAGAAAATAGTTTTCACTAGGATAGCATGATTGAAGTCGCAAATGGTTGCTCAGCTCAGGATTGCAATATTCAGATTTAGACATTTTTCCATGATGACTTGGGTGATCATACATTTATAAATTTATTTTAATATCCTATTGAGAAATTTTACATGGATGTTAGTGATCATTCTAAGGATGAACTAAAGATTTTCATGAATGTTTTTATGGATTACATAGTGATGAATGTGACAGGTATTTCCTTCATGTGTAAGTTGATCATAAGGTGGAGTATCAATGTTTTGAATTTACAGTGTATCTGATTGAGTTTTTTGTTGATCGTGGTAGTGTACTGAATATGAGAGATGTCATATGAATCCACCATGTTGGGAACATAAAAATTATGTTTCAAATTATGATGTTTTTCAGTGTTATGATGATTGCATGGTATCAATGAGTATTAAATGTGTTTATAGTGCTAAGTATAATGAAACTATGGATGATGTCAATTATGATATGTGTATTCAAATAGTTTGCAGTGAGTTTTTAAGATTGATCATATTGTGGTATGATGAAAATTAGGTTTTTGACAAAGGGAAATTTTAGTTTTTCACCTTTGGTAGCCCAAGGTTGCCAATAGAAGGATAAGTCTAATTGTTAAAAGACAATGTACATAGATAATAAGTAACCCAATGGAGTTAACATTTGGTTTGTATTTCCAAATGATTTGAATCCTCATGCTAATCTCCAACTATTCACACCCAACTAGAGCCACTTTTACAACTATCATTTTTTACCATCTCCTAGTTAGGTTGCATCTAGGCTTTCAAAATGGTATTTTCAACTCAAAAACTGGCTAAGTGTAGTCCCTATTTTACCTCACTAAGACATGATTTATTTGAATTTTGACCTTCCTATTCTATTGAAGATAATTTAAGATGGTTTTTCTACCATTAGGAAATTGGTCATGCCCCATTCTATCCCTCTAGGATTACCATCTTGGCTTGTGTGTAGTATTTTCCTCGAGCTCTATTATTTTCCACACTTCCTCGCATGACTCTAATGTGTCAGTCTAACTTTTATGTGGGTTATTGAAGCTTATTTCATTCCCTATGTGTATTTTCAACCCACATCCCTGCAATGGTGTCTACAAAAGCTAATATATGTGTTTCGAGAGGTGAGGTAGTGTCACCAAAAGTAAAGGAAAGTAAAAAAACATAAAACTGGTGTCCTCATAGGAGATACCACCATAAGGAGAAATTATTTAGGGTGCCTAGGGGATAAAGATTCCCAAGGCTCTAATTGATTCCCACTTCCCTACAAAGAGATATATTGATGTGGAAAGTGTAGTGTAGGTATGCGAGGTAATTCCACATGAATGTGGTGATGTGCAACTTGAAGACCCTGCATACCTATGTAGGAAATACCAAGTCTAATAAATGTTGCACAGGTGTGTGTGGAAATGATGAATGAAAATGGATGAATATAATATTTTTTCCCTGCCTCCTCACATTTATAAGCTCTATGTTAGAAATAATTTTGCAACTGCATGGGGGTTAAAGAAACCAAGTGATAATCTAGGAAGGTGCATAGGCCCCACGTCCCTTCGGTGACCCAGTGTATTGAATGCAATACAATGTTGGTACACATGGTGTTCATTACAAAGAGGAAGTTATTAGGGAAAGGTATGACCGCTCTCTTATAATGGTTAAGGCATGATTTGAGGATAGACTGCAGGTGATCAGGGTGCTAAAAAATGAAGACACAACCAAGGTAATGGTTTGATCTGAGGAGATTAAGTGAATGATTAGCTTCCACATGACATCACATAGGTAGGAAAGTGCCACATGAAGATGGTCAAATCTATTTGATAATTCATTCAAGAGGATAGTTGTGACAAGTAAGGTTTGGGAATAGGTGTGACAATGATGGAAATACTATAAAGCTATAATACCACTACAAGCTAGGAAATCATTGAGCTTGTTGTTAAACTTTATTGAGTCTCCCAGTAGATATTTTGCAACAAAAAAGTAGGTATAAGACATCTCATATTTATTAGGTTAGTGCACAATTTCTAGATGTGGTAATTTAATGTCATCATTTTAAAAACTTAAGAAATGTCAGTTGTAGCTCAAGGTAGGAAGAGATAAATACATCCTTCGGAGTTGGTTGGGATTGCATTACATGAAAGTGTTTCTTTGCTTGAAAGGCTGAGGATGGAGATTATAGAGGCATCATATGAGTTTTGGTGCAAGAAGAGATGGTTGAAGAGAGCCATGTTGTAGTAAATGTATAGAGATGATGGATGTGATATGATTAATATTTCATCTTGTACTCACAAGGGGTATTAAAATTGACACAAGTAGCCAGAGCTATTAAAAGGCTTGAGTCTTTCTACACAATTTTTTGTGGCTTGCAAATAATTTAAAATTCTCTAGCTATTTCTTTGATTCTTCCTTGTAGGTGGGATGTAGAGAGAAATCTAAGTGCTGAAATAGAAGATGGGGTTTTGGAGTCATGTATTTCCCCTTGAAATTTTTTTTTGAAGTTCTCCCATACGAGGGGAAATGGTAAGAATATTTCATCCTAATCATCTCTTCATCAATAATCACCTCTCCATTATAGTGGAATGTCTCACAATCCTCATGGGTTCTCTGAAGCATTCTAACATTGGGCTCTCTCATGTACTAGCCGAGTAGTTTCACTACAAGACAAAATTGGAGGCAATAAATTTCTATTGGGAGAATATTCTTTGTAACCTACTAGTGTCAATAAAAAATTAAATGTGTGTGAATGGCTTATAACTGGTAGAATTCCTTGCAGTTATAAGAAAAATACCAAGGCTATATTTGATGGTTCTAAAGTTTTTGCAAAAGGAGCATGTTAGCATAAAAGTGTCTTAGCCTAGGTTGAAAAGTGAATGTATGCACTATAACTATTTTTTTATGATAAAGTGTGAACAATTTTATGCAATAATGTTGTTACTATTATGAAATTATCTCCAGGATGATGTATTATAGATTATATGAACTCAATGTATCAAGGATTTTGGGGTTTTTCTTTACAAATTTCATTACAATTTGTGTTGTTTATTCATGGCTCTTTCTCAAGGACATGGTTAAATTCTTTATTTGAATAGAAATTATTTGGAATATATTATGTGGAAGTGTAAGAATAGTTTCATAATAGAATAAGAGGATATTCTAATGTTGGGCATTGACATTTTGTAAAATCCATTGGTTTAACCATGTTTTCTTGTAGGATCTCATTTGCAGTCTTATGACTTTGTAGCTAGGGTTGGGCACTGGTCTATACATGACTTTTTGTATTTTTAGAAACATTCAAAATCATCAAATTATTTTAATTTTCTTATTGTTAGGTGTAGGTTTTATTTTTTCACTCTCAAAGATGTATTAAAGACACATATCCAAAATAGAGCTAATTTTGAGGCTATTTATCTATATTATAGTTACATATGTTGAGATTTATCTATTGGTTTGTAATACCTGTTTAAAACTAGTTGATATCCATAAGTATTACCAAGTTTACCCACTTGAGTTTTGTAGATCTCAAAGAGTAAAATAGTTTAGTCTTGTGACTAAATCTTGTTAGTTGGCCACTTATTTAAGATACCTATTGATAAGAGAAGGAAAATCTTTAAGGTTTTCCTAGATATCAGTTGGAAACACCAACACATTTTTTGTCTTTTGTTGAGATTTTTTCTATAGTAATAAAGATGTGTCACATCATGACATATATGAAATCAAAGAAATTTTGTGATACTTTTTTGCATGAAAATAGACATCATGAAAATAAAGAATGCATCAATCCATCCTAAAACATATGTATATTAAAGGTCAAGTTATGTGAGATAGTCAATAAGTGAAGGTTCCAACATAAACACCCTAAATATACATGGCCTATAACTTTATGAAACATCCCATAAACATAAGTAAAAGCATAAATGAAAGACCATGAACCATCCTGTCCACTTGCATCACCCATTGATATCCTTGAGTAGAATAGGAACATGGTGTCAAAATGATATCAATAAAATATAAGACTCACTCAACCAAATGAGCCAACAAATATTTTGATCTTTTTGCCATAAAATTTTTTGTTCAAAAGAATGCCATGATGATGTATACTTCTAGGAGTGGCATACCTTTGTATAAGGCAAATGATGATAGATGGAGAAAGAACTGATGATAAGTGATGAATGTATGCTTTTAGGAGTGGCATACCCCTATATAAGACAAATGATGATAGACAGACAAAGGACTCATTATGATGGTTAATTGATGTTGAAAAGTTTGATCTATCTAACTGATTATTAGATTGGTTGATTTGTCTATTGATGCATTATTCATGAAGCGCAAGGTTCTACATCTCCTAGTTGCATTTACTAAAATGTGTGCATTGTTACAAGGGACAATTTATTGAAAATAAAACAAAAATGACAATGACAATGAAATTGGTGCTAGAAATCAACACTTTATTGCTTAAGATTTTTAAAATTTATTTGATTTTTGGGGTTTTTAAGACTTTTTTATTTTTTTGTTATTTTTTCAAGACATTTTATATTTATTACAATTTTTTCAGGACTTCTTTTAAAATTTTATGATTTTTAATGCTCGGGAAAGATGTATTTTTTATCCCTATAGAATATTTTATTGTCATTAGTTTAGACAAAGTCATATGAATTAGAAGATTCAATCGATGAAAAGTAGAAAAGGAAATATATGAGCAGTCGATAATGTACACTAAGTAAGGTAGTGAAGTCGGTAAAGCATAGACACTACACCAAGAGCACATAGTTTATGGAACATCGAGAGCACAGTCAGTACACTGAGTTGACAGTTACTGAGTACTGAAGGGAAAGTTAATCGAGTGAAGATAAGTTACTCTACCAAGTTAGTTAATGGATTATAAAGTGGTAAGGATGCATTTAATACATTTTTAAGTTTTAGTTATGGTCATACCATACACGATGATGATTTTGTTACACGATCAATGATAAAAATATTTCAAAGAGAATATCTGAGAAGCAGATTAAGTAGTTAATCAAAGATTGCTATTTCCAAGAAAATCACCAAGTGTTGAGGTAAAAGTGACACAATCACTGAGCAGAAAAGAAGATCTAATGGTCAAAATTATTTATCAGCAACCTAACACATAATATTAAGAGGAAATAATTCTTATACTTAAAGGATGATTTAAAGAGTGAGAAGACACGACAAAGGAGAAAGAGACAGACTACAGAGAAGATTGTTATTGAAGAACAGAAATCAGAGAAGAGAGAACTGAGTTGATATCTTGCTATAGCAGATAAAATTTGAGCACTGTTATAGATTGTAATTGAGGTATCACAAGTATTTCAGAAGAAACATAGAGTCTAATCAACATTTGTGATTGATGCAATTTTAGTAGACATTTATAAGTTGTTAATACTATTGTATTGAGAACTAGAAATCCAAATACTGGGTAGATCTTAACCGATCTTATTTATGAAAAACCTTTAACAGGGTACATCTCTAAGTGTAGAGATTTTAAAATCCTCTAACCAGGTAGACCTAACAAGTCTTTGTATACTCTTAACTGGGTAATCTATCAAAAGGGATAAACTATGTAAGCTCTAACTAAGTACCCTTTATACTACAGTTAGTGAAGGTTGTCAGTGTCATCCCCACTACAGTTTTGTCCTCTAACCAAGGATTTATACGTAAAAAAAATCATGGAGTTATGAATTCATTTACTTGAATGTTTTCATGTTATATTTTATGTTTTATTTCAAGTTATTGAATTTGGTAATCAACAAACAATAGTAACAGTATATAGTTAAAGTAATAAAAAAATTTGTGGTACTGATTCACCCCTCCCCTCTCAGTCCCAATTTTCCATAAGTCATTCCAAAAACTAGTATCAGAGATGTTTCTCTTGAGTTATAGGGTTTGACCACCTGAGAGTTATAGATCCTAGTTATGGAAAGTTTTAGGCAATTTAAAATACTTGATGGTCTTGATTCTGAATTGGAAGGTGCAAGAGAGTTAATTATTGATCTAAAGAAGAAACTTAAGAGATCTATAAGGGTTAGACTGAGAATTTATGATGAACTAAAGTTTAGACAAGAACAATTTGATACACTTGAAATATCATTTTAAGGTAGTGTTACTGATGATTATGAAATAGATATAAAATAAATACTAGAAAAGAATGATACACTTACTGAGTAATTGGACCTAATGAAGATAGATCTTGAAACCAACATGATAAGAATGACTAAATTGATTGAAGGAAAGAGGATTGTTGAAGATGAAAAGAAAATGACAGAAGATGATAAAAGTCAAATTGAAATGAAGCTATTGGAAAAAGATAATGAGATCATGAGAATGACACAAGTTCACTATGAAATGGTCGATCAACTTCTGAGTGTAAATAAAGATAACACCATAAAAGAATTTGAGAATCAAGCACTAAAATATGAAATTAAAAGAATGAATCAAAGACTAAAAGCTGAGAAAGATGCAAATGCAATACTGAAAACAAACAAAGAAGCACTAAAATATTTGGATCAACAATTCAAGAATCAGAAACAAAGAAATGACAAAATAGGCATTGGATTCAAAGAGGGCAGCACCACTGAGAAATGAGAATCATCAAAAGCACAGAGAGATGAAAGTACTGCATCCCCACTGAGACAAAATAAGCCAAGTTTCAATTATTGTTGGAAGCCTAGACATAATTCTAATGTTTGTAGGAGTAGGAAAGTTAAATCACCGAGTATACCTAAGTTTGATGGTTATTGTTTTAGATGAAATAGGTATTGACATCAAGCATTTGAATGTAGAACTAATCTTTCTAACAATACAAGGAAATCTAAGTTTGATGGTTACTGCAAGAATTATAAAAAAAAATTGTTGGTAAGTGTTGTTTTAGGTGTGATATGAGAGACTTGAGGGTTGTCATTTATGGAAACACATCTGATATAATGATCGCTTGGAGTTAAGTACAGTTTTGGAGAAACAGTCTTGAAATTGACTTAGTATAGAAATAGAAGTACAAAGTATAACAATATTGTTTTGGACAGTGAATATCGTATATGATAGTTGATGACGTGCGAGCTTAGAGGAAGACACTTTGGGATATGTATGACCTTTAGTTAAGGTCACTTGTGTTTTGGTGTTGATCGCGAAGAGTTAGTGTTTTGAAGACATGTGAAGATAGTGGAAATAGTGAAAAAGAGCAGTTGAACAATCATGATGACTGAGGGAGTATGAGATAGAATCAAAACCTGCAAAGTTGGATTGTTATTTTGAATTACATATACTTTGGTAGTACAATATCGTCAATATTGTATTTATTTTTAGTATAAGTATTTATTATATTTTGTATTTAATTTGAGAGCCGACTAAATGATGTAACACACACACACACATATATGAAGAACATTTTGTAAAGTGAAGATGTGTAAGATGTGAAAAGAGATGTTAAATATGATTGATGGTAGATGCGAGATCTAAGGTTGACAAATATTGTTGAGAGTTACAACTGGAACTATCTAAGCATTGCATATGGTTGTTTTTGTTCATTAATGACAACACTTTTCAACAGAAGTATTGGTTGTAAGAGATGTAAGCTTAGTACACCCCTAACATGGTTTTATATACCTTTAATAGGGTTTATATTCCTTTAACAAGGAAATCTACTATGTAATACTCAGCTCCTAGCAGGGCTAGGTCTCCTAACAGGGACATTATACTTTAGTGCATGCTTGTGGGTACCATCCCCATCAGGGTTTTCCCTTGGCCAGGGTTTCCTTGACAACAAATAATGGTGTAATGAGTTGTGTGTTATTTTCTTATGTTCTTTTCATTTCAGAAATCTTATGGTTTATTTGGAATTGGTTTAAGTTTAATTTAAAGCATTGTAATACTTATTCACGCCCCCTCTTAGTATTACTCAATCCTAACAGATTGGTCACAAATCTAAAGTTTGTAAAACAAAGAAAATAAATGAAAATTGGAAGCCTAACCAAGAGAATGCTAAAACCAAGCAGGCATTTCTATACCATGGGACTATGATACAAGAATTTCATGTTTATCCTATGGAAGGTATGGACATATTTCTATGAATTGCATGTTAATGCATAGAAGGAACAATAGAAGAGCGTGGATAAATCCTGGCATGGCATTTTTTAATTGTCATAAGGTAGGACACCTTGCTAGGAATTGTAGATACTGAGGTGATGCACCGATCGAAGATGAATCTGAAGTAAAAGCCCCTACTAATGTTTAGGAAATACAAGAGTAAATGAACAAAACCTAGAGGAAATAGACTCGGGATGAAGGGATATCATCCGAAAGCACAGACTACACCATCTCTACTAAGTTAGTTTCACTGAGCTCTACCTAGTCAGTTAGAGGTATGTAGGACCTGTATGCTTATAATAAATCCTACTTCAGTTCCTAGAAATTGAGTTGATATCCATATCAACATATTGAGATGTAATTGGATAAGTTGTATAAGTTTTGGATGAACATTTTTATATATAGTTATTTTGTTTAACTTTGTTGAGAAAAGTAACTATGCAGTTGGTTAAAAGGTAAAAAGGCACTCGAAACGTGTATTTATTGCACATTAATAGAGCCATTAGAAACCCTAAATCAAGGAAAAATTACAAATAGGTCATTTTGCAAATTATTTGAACCTAACATCTACAGAAGAACATCGAGCACATTTGCAGAGTGACTATCCCAAGTAATTTCAAAGCGACTAAGAGGTATTTTGTGAATCTTTGCAAGAGTTTTAAGAAACATTTGAGATATTTTCCAAGTTGAGTTTTGCAAAGTTGTGGTTTTTCGAAGTGTACCCTAGTTTGTTTAGTTAAAGAATTTGAAGTTATCAATGACAAAAAAGTTATAGATACCTATAGTTGTAAAGGAAGTAGAATGAATAAATTTGAAATACAAATTACCCACAATCATAGCCACTGAGACATATATGATAGGATCCCTATCGTTGATACTATCGAGAGTTATTTTGATTGAAGATGTATGCACATTTATACATTGCAAGATTAAGGATTTGTGTGAAGATGAAATAGATACATCATTCAAAAAGTTATGTGAGAATGAGAAAGTGAAGGATGAGTATATTCACCTGGAAGAAAAAGGTTTGACACACATTGTTCACTTACCGAGGTTTTTTAAGACAAAATGCATAAGAATGGTACTCAGCTGAGTACATGACCAATTCATGTGGTTAGATGAACCTATAAAGATCACTAAGGATATATTGCATATCATTACTAGATTCCCCATCAGAGACAAGCCAAACGACACTAAGAAAATTGACAAGGGTAAGCTCACCGATCTTACTAAAGCACAATGTGATAGAAAAGGAATGAGAATATCCACAATAACAGACCTTGAGTTGCAGTATGCTTGCAATATCTTATTATACTAAGTATTCCAATCCTCTTGAGTGGATAGTGTACCATGAAAAGAAGTAGATTTGGCATACAAGTTAGTAAAGAAAGGACTCAAATTGGATGTATGTGAAATCTTGCTAAAAAAATTAGAAGACAATATGAACACAATCAAGAAAGAAAAGACTAAAACATTGAATTTTAGTTCATTATTGGTATGAATATTCTTCTATTGTCAGAATTCATTTCCCTCCATTGGAGATGTAGTTTGGATCCATGAAAGACCTATTCTTTATCAGATAAATGAGTATATACAAAGTTTAGGTGATAATTATAATGCTATCATGTCTTAATATTTTCTGAATTTCCAAGCAAGAATGTATAAGAGGTATGGGATACCACCTCAACTAGTTGCAAAGTGTCAAGATAACATATGTTTTGAGGTTGACACTGACACTTGTATTATCAAGGTTGTTGAGCCTAACCAAATGGATACAACTAACAGGTTATGAACTGGACATTGATATAGGATCACAACATATTGAAGCACTACTTGCTAAACCTATTGATCCAAAAGCTATGAGGTATGACACTTATGAAGTGGTGAAAGTGAGAAATAAGTAGAACATAGAGATACCTAGGGCAATCAAGAAAATAGGAAAGATTATTGACAATCTATCCAAGACATTAAAAGTGGGTGAGACAAGTGATGATGAAACAAATAATGAGAAAGCTATTGTTGTTGTTGAGAAATAACTTACACTTGTAAGTTCACCGAGCATGAGAGACACTAGAAGATACACCAGATCTTCAGTGAAACCGAAGGAAAATGAAGTTGTTTTTATAGCTCAACCAAAAGGTAAAACTTATGAAAGTACTCGAGGAGGTAAATAAGCTATAAGTTAATGAAGGAAGTTAATACTTGGAAAAGATAGTGAGACTGAATCTGATGAGAGATAAATCAGTTTCAGTGGCTCTGCTCTCACTAGCTCCATGAAGTCTTGATGAATTTTTGGAAGGATTAAAGGAATCAGGAAGATTTGAAGGATTTAGAAAAGTAAAGTATTTGAAGAGAAATGAAGAAGAAAAGAAAAAGATACAAGTTGTAGTTGTTGTGACATTATTGAGACAGAGAGTGAATCCTATTGAGATTGCAAATAAGATACTTGAAAAACTCTACAAAAAAATTGATGCACATTGGAAGTATGTAATTAATGTTGAGAAGGAAATGAGAGAAATATCTATTGTCCATACTATTCCTGACCTGGCACCATCTGAAATTTAAATATGCATAGAAGAAACATTCAAAGAAATTTTTGGTCAAGGGAAGAGCCCTAAGAATCATGAATAGAGATATACTATCTGTGGACAAGAAAATTGATGTTAAATGGAGAGATATATTTGGTATATCTACTATCGAACAACTTGATGCAACAAAGAATCAAGGTGATAAAATCACTGATCAGATAAAAAGAGAGGATAGGATAAGTAGACCCAATTGATCTTACTATTGAAAATGAATAATTCATTATAGAAGATGCATCAGAGGAGATTGATCCTGCAAAGGATTTGTCAAAATATGAAGATGTACTGGATTTTGAAGTACCAAACACCGAGTACATGGAAGTAGATGTTGCACCATTATAGACTAATGATCATGTATTGTTATAAGTCCAAAGCTATTCTGCTATGCAAATTGGTACCACTAATGCTACACAAGTTACAGAAACTGAGTCACCAATTGACACTGGCAATGTAAATGTTGAAAAGCCATAGGCTACTGAGACCAAACAAAAGAAGGATACCTGGTTGGAAACTCCAACTGACGTAGAAGGACAAAAGCTAAACACAGCAATGACCGACACATCAATGTTCAAAATGATCCCAAGATACAAGATACAGAAAAAGAAATACTGCAGGAATAAAATTAGAAAGGAAAGGATACAAAGAAAGAAGAAACTAAACAACAAGATGAATTAAAGAAGAGGAAAGTATAGTCATTCACCATACCAACTCACCAAATGCAACATTGGAATCACATTCTAAATGCTCTACTAGAGAGAGAAAATTGAGTAAGAAAAGGAATAAAATCATTGATTTGGGTGAGCCAATCATCATACCGATAGGAGACCCCAACAAAATTAAGCCCAAGGAATTGAATATCTATGCCAAGCTAGTAAGGAGAAAATTTGAACAAGAAGAGCTATTAAAGAAGAAGAAAAAGGTTGATATTCTAGAGGATGTGAAAGAATTTTTCCAGGAAATTGTTCCTAATGTTACCATTGATGAGTTCGATCCAATACTAGATCAAGTTGGAATTCTAGTACAACAAATTAAAGGACTAAATAAAGATATGACAGATTACATGTTGAAAATTCACAAGACATCAATGGAGAAGAAACTGATGGAGGACCTATTGCAAAACATTGCTATAGCAAAGGTAACTCTTTCAGAATTATGTTCCAAAGTTGAAGAACATTTGTAGTCCATCACATCATTATTTAAGAAATTTTGTATTCTTTCTACATTTACTAAGAACATTAAGAAGAAATAGGAAGAAACCAAGAAAGAGCTGACTGAGGATCTTGCTAAGATAACTACCAAGCCTAGAGAATTCCAGACACTTTACTCAAAGATACAGGAACACATGGGAGTTCAGCTTGTTGGAGATTTACTTCTGGCAGCTAGTTGATTGTATGTTTTTCATTGATGACAACATATAATATACAATAGTGTTCTGTATGTACTTATCAGAATGATGATATTAACTCTTGCGCAGTTATATTCATGTTTTAGACATGTTTTTGATGCTCTTTTCATACATGGAGAATTAGATTTGATGTTTTAGTTGTGTTGTGTAATTTTTTTAGTTGTAGTTACAATTTCTGGAGTTTATCTATATAGAGCCAATGTATTTCCATTGGTTCTTGAGTTGTGCTTATCTTCGAGATATGCGTGTTTGTATTCAAGATTAGTTATGAGTTGAAGATAGTTATCTAAAGGAACCAAACATGTTTTAACAAGATTGCAATGTTAGAGTTAATTTGGTGAAGCCGACTTTGTGAAGTGTCACGTCTATTCAGTATATATTGCACCATTGTAATTATGCTTGTGTGATTATTTTAGCCAACAAGGATGTTATGAAGAGTTGCCTAACAGGTCCCATGATCTCATACTTTGAGGAAGATACTTATAGTAGTTCATTTGTGAATGCTAAGTGTGAATGATAAGATAAGTGACAGAAAAAGTACAGAGTAGAATATCATTTGTGTTTCATTCATCAAGGATCTATGTGAAGAAGCAGTGGAAGATTACAATACATTGTAACTGATCAAGATAGCAGGTCTACTCTATAGTTCATCTTCAGATATAGTGTATATTTGTTCTATAGAAGGTTGTAGCCTTCACCATTGAAGCAATGAGATTTTGGACAGTGAGTCCTCACCCTTAACAGGGTTACTTGTAAAAGACTCCTAACAGGGTTAGACCCTTAACCAAGTCACTATACTTATTGCATTGTAAAGAACAACTCCTAACAAGGTTACAATATCTTCTAACATGGATTATTATAAACAAGTATAGTTCATTGTGGATGCTAATTCCCACCAGGATTTTTACCATTTGGTTTCCCCGTAACCAAATTATGGTGTTGTCTATTGTGTTATCTGAATGTGTATTTACTTTATTATTTTCTGGAGTTAATAAAAGAAAAGAATTAAATTAACTGATAATTGATTCACCCCCCCCCTCTCAGTTATCCTTTGGGAATATTCTAACATAGCTCTCATTGAGATAGGAATAAGACAAGCTCAGAATACAGTTGCTTGAGCTACAAGCCCTAGTCATTCCCCACATGTAATCAATGCAAATACACCTAAAGAAAACAAAGGAAATAGCTATTTTTCCAAAGTTTAGCACCTTGGATACTATAGTTGACTTATCAGAAGATATCAATGAGCATACTGTGATATTACAAAATCTCTGAGACACTTGGGAGACTATACTAGCCAGATTGCAGCAGAGGTATAAACATATTTTTGATATTTAAGGTTTTTGTTGAGACTTTTTGTCAAAAAAGGGGGATATATATATTGTTCTAAAAAAAATTTAAAAAAAAAAGATTAAAGAGACTAGAAAATACAAAAAAAACTATATATGTGAGAAGGAGAAAAAGAAGAGAAGAGATATGTTAGTACTCTCAAATTTTGCAGAAATTCAGAGTAACCAATTATGAAATTCCTCTAAGGAACAAGTTGAGTACCCTAAAAAACTTTACAAAAGGCCCAATTTGCATACTAGTAAATAGAGATCTAGATTTTTTCATGAGAAATCCATTGGGGGACACATGCGCCACCTATCATCAAGAAATTCTAGTGGGTTACAAATTTCAGATGTTAGATTGGATGTGTTTTTTAGATAGCTATTTGGAGGTGTTTACCCAAATCTGTATTTTGCACATTTCCTTATTTTATCAAGTGACCCACTTTGATGGTTTATATCTTTGTTCAGATGGATAGGCATGATAGAAGGATTTTTATGAGACATGGTGGAGGAAGCAGTAGATTATGCATAAATCCCAAGGCATCACAGATCGATGGTAGGCACAATGCCTTAGCCTAGAGATGATCAAGATGATCTCATTTAGGCATTATGCATGTGTGGCTTGTGGCAGGGTTGATAGCAAGGCGTAGATAGGTGGACATAGGTGGCAATGATGTGGTGGGCTCACAAGGAGGGTATCTTAGATGGGTGTGAATCCCGAGGTGGAGAAATCAATGGCTAGCGCAATGGCTTGAAGGAAAGATGATAAAATTCATCTCATTGAGGGATTGTGCCTAGCCAACACATGGCTTTGCGACATGTGGAGGGCCTGGGCAAAGAGGATGATGCAGATGATGTAGGTGCTGAGGTGGATTCACTAGGCTAGTCAGATGGTGACAAGTGGCATGTTCTGGTGTAGTCTATGCAGAAAAAGGAGAAAATTTAAATATTTAAGTGTAGAAATAAGTTTAAGGTGAAGAAATAAATATTATAATGTGCAAAAATGTAAACTTTGGGATATCTAGAGATATTTATTGTGAATTAATTTAATTTTTGCACAAAATGTATTAGCTAAAAATCTGCACAGGAATACTAAGGAAATAAGTAAATAAAGGCAATTATCTGAACTTTCAAAAGCACATGAGGTATATTAAATTTTCACAGTAATTTTGAAAGTATTGTTATTTTCAATCCTAAATATGTGTATTCATGAATGGACTGGAGGGAAGTTTCAAAGACAGATTAAGAACAAACAGGATATTTTCAAAATCAAATCAAATTTTAGTGAGGGAAGATTAGAAGATATTTGCAGAAAGGTTATGTATGGAAGACAAGTGTTAAATTCAAGAGTAATCTGATGGTCCTTCCTTCTATATATTCAAATTTTCTGGATTGTATAGGGGTTCCAATTTTGGTCTCTATAGAGAGTTTCTGATTGCTTGGCTCTAGGAGGTTCCAATTTGTTTGGCTCCATTAGGAATGTAGTCTTTTTATTGTATTAGAGGAGTGTTAATATGAAATAGAAGATCTCAAATCTTTTTCATATTGTTGAATAGGTTTATTTGAAGTAAGTTTCATACAATAATGCAATTCTTCACACTTAATATGAGAGTTCCAGATTCAAATCTCTCCTTGGTGTCAGACTTGTAAATTTTTAATTTTTTGATTCTCTACATAGATTTTCTCTATGTATATGACATTAGTCTTTAGTTTTGGTCTAGGATCACATTAAATGATGTTGTGGATGTAACATAAGTTCATTTGGTTATCTATAGAAGGATCTTATAAGAATTATTGGTCTAGAGTGATTGTGTTTATGGCTTGGAATCTCTGACAGAAGTTAATTCATGTATATTTTGTTTTCTCTGAGGTATTGCCCAATGGACAAGGTACTAAATAGGGATTAGTATTTTCATAGTGATGCATATCTAGTGGGTTTTTGGCTATATTTTTTAACTTAAATGTAAACTCTAATATATCTTATATTTTTGTATTTGTTTTGTTCTACCAATCTCATGCTCCACTTCATGGTAAACATTCAATGGGTAATTAGCCAGTTACCTATTATCTCCTAGT
This sequence comes from Thuja plicata, assembly GCA_018584345.1. Classification (NCBI taxonomy): domain Eukaryota; kingdom Viridiplantae; phylum Streptophyta; class Pinopsida; order Cupressales; family Cupressaceae; genus Thuja; species Thuja plicata. The sequence goes on from MU226906.1 coordinate 2,076,906, forward strand.
TGTGTTGAGCATGTGTCAGATCTCTACCTGATTAATGCCACACAAAATATTTGAAGGTGTTAAAGGGTTTCCCCCTTGGTTTTGCAGAACCTAAAGTGTAGAAGGATGGTTCAGCATCATTGTTAATTGGTCCTTTTCATTTATCTTCTAAATAGTTGGAGTTGGTTGCTCTTAAAGATCTATTGCAAAATGAAAGGTTTTTTGTTCAGTCATTTCAGCATAAAAAAAACACCAACAAGATGTACATATGGTGTATAGATAGTAACATCCAAGGGGGAGTTACTAAGGTTTTGATGACTTTGAATTTTTTGTCAAAATAATCAACTAATGTCAAAGGGGGAGATTGTTATCTCTATAGAATATTTTATTATCATTAGTTTAGCCAAAGTCATATGAATCAGAAGATTCAATCGGTGAAAAGAAGAGAAAATATATGAGCAGTCGGTAATGTACACTGAGTAAGGCAATGAAGTTGGTAAAGCACAAAAACTACACTGAGAGAACACAGTTTACCAAACACCGAGAGCATAGACAATACACTAAGTTGACAGTTACTGAGTACTGAAGAGAAAGTTAACCGAATGAAGATAAGTTAATCTACCTGGTTAGTTAATGGATTGTAAAGTGATAAGGATGCATTTAATACATTGTTACAATATTAATTATGATCATACAAGGCACAATGATGAGTTTTTTATATGATAAATGATCAAATTAATTCAAAGAGAAGGTCTAAGAAGAAGATTAAGCAGTTAATCAAAGATTGTTATTTCCAAGAAAATCACCAAGTACCAAGGTAAAAGTGACATGATCACCAAGCGAAAAAGAAGATCTAATGGTCAAAATTATTTATCAGTGACCTAAAGTATAAGATCGAGAGGCAATAAATCTTATACTTAAAGAATGATTTACATAGTGAGAAGAGAAAATAGAGGAGAAAGAGACAAAATACAGAGAAGGTTGTTATTGAAGAACATAAATCAGAGTAGAGAGCATCAAGTTGATATCTTGCTACAAAAAAGAAAATCTTAGTGTTATAGATTTTAATTGAGGTAACACAAGTATTTTAGAGTACATAGAGTCTGATCAATATTTCTAATTGATGCAATTTTAGAAAACATTTATAAGTTGTTAATACTATTGTATTGAGAGGTAAAAGTCTCGATACTAGGTAGATCTTAATTTATGTAATTTATGAAAAACCTTTAACAAGGTACATCTCTAAATGTAGAGATTGTAAAATCCTCTAACTAGGTAGATCTAACAAGTCTTTGTATACTCTTAACTGGTTAGATATCCAAATGGCTAAGCTATGTAAGAGCTAACCGAGCACCCTTTATACTATGGTTAGTGAAGATTGTGGGTGTCATCCCCACCGTAGTTTTGTCCCCTAACCAAGGATTTGTGTGTAAAAAAAATTATGGAGTTTTGAGCTCATTTACTTGAATGTTTGCATGTTATTTTTTATGTTTTATTTCAAGTTATTGAATTTGGTAATCAACAAACAACAACAGTAGTATATAGTTTAAGTAATAAAAATTGTTGTGGTATTGATTCACCCCTCCCCTCTTATTCCCAACTTTCCATAAGTCATTCCAACAATATTTATTTGCCCTTAGTTTCTAGTAAGGTAGGGACATTATAAATAGATGAATAGATTGGTAGCATCAAAATGGATAGATGGAAGATGGTGGCAACCTCATTATGGCATTGGGGTTGATTTTATTCCCAAGGACTACCCAACTAGGGGAGAAAATGTTATTTTTTCAAGCTAAGGAATTAGATATGACAAGGTAGGGTAATGGCATGATGCATTGAATGAAAACTGGTCCATAGAAATGGACATGTCAAGAGGTTTTTGAAAACATGATTTTCATTTTACATCCTTATCTTATATCATGATCAAGGGATGTAATTGAACATGATAATGATAGGACATAAATAGGAAGAAAGATCTAAAATGGATAAGGGATATGAACTAAATAATGTGATTAGATAATGGATATAGAAAATAAGGGGGTAAAGAAGATAGGAAATGTCATAATGACTAAAAGGGATGTGGTAAATGTGAAGAAGATAAGATAAATTATGCTTATGAAGATCCTTAGCCTTGTCAAGATCAAAGATGAGAAATGGAAAATGGATGCAAAGAAGGATGATGGATATAATGGATGAAGGATAATGAAGGACATGATGGAAGATCAAAGATTTTAAAAAAATAAAATATGGATGCAAAGAAGGATGATGGATGTAGCGTCCTAAATTGTAAACACTAATAATTAGATTCTCAATTAAGCCCTATTTTAGTGTTCTCAAGATTTCATGTTTTTTAAGATGATTCATCCCCACACGACCTACATTTCTAAATTCATCTCTACATTCCTAACTCCAAAAACAAGTTTCACCACTTTTTGGTAGGAAGAGGTCACCCAGGCCAACCTCTTTCCCAGTTTTTCCCCCAAAATTCAAATTGGGAGCCCGTCTCATTGGTTAAGTAGGTTTTCCAGATTATCATTGGCTTCCTTCAAGTTTTGAGCCCTAAAATTTTGTGAGAGGTATAAAAGCAACTTACTTCTCCCCATTTTGACATAAGGAAACAATGTTTCAAGATCTTTCCTACAATTTCACATCTCAAGCATTCTCAAGAAAGATTTCAAGCATCCAAAGGTGTTTTCAAGGCAAAATCCTCCATGGATCAAGCTTCTTTCCCTCATTCAAGGCTAATTAAAGAGTCTACCATCAAAGAAGAAGATTGTAGCATATGTATCCATCTACATTCATCCAAGCATCCATCCACATACAAGAATTCAATTCTTCAACTCTTAAAGTCATCCTTCTCTCTCTCCATCAAGCATTGTGGAAAACTAAAACATCTATTATGTGAGGTTTTTTATTTCATGATTTCATTTTGGGTTTTTGTGTGGATTCAGAGCTATGGCATCAACATACTTGAGCACACTCAAAGAACAACTTACATTTCCAAGGAAAAATACATTTCATATTTTAGATCTAGTCTCTACTCTATGGTAGCACACTCTCTTTTATATCATTTTCTTTCAATATTGATTACAAACCAAGGTTTCACTGAGGAAAACCCCTCTCTAGAAAATAATTCTTTTCTTTTTGTATGCGGGTATAGTTGGATCTTTCACTAGATCAAATCTTGAAAGTTCAAGACCTCGCAAACAATCTAAACTAAGTTTAGTCAAAAGTGCAGGGTGTGGGTCAGCCTAGGAAACCTCTTCTTGGGAATAGGTCAGCCTAGACAACCTATTCCCTCCATAATAGAACCAAATTGAAATAATAGGTCAATGATGTAATCACCTAAAAATGGTCTACAAAACCATAAGCCCCTAATCCTGATTGTTCATCAAGAAAACCATAATCTTGATTGAATCTCCTCAGTCCTAACCTAAGGCAATTCAACTTCTCAATCTGATGTGACCTAAACCCTAGGTCCTATTTGATCATTGCACTTGATTATGTTTAATTAATTAATTCCTAAATCCTAATGTTGTTGACAATTAAATCAACCTTATATTATTTATTTAATTAATGTCTTAGGATGTTGATTAAATAAATAAGAATGGTCAATTAATCAAAAAAGGAATTAAAATTAATTATTATTGGGATTAATGGGAAGTATGTACTGAGAGGGGAGGGGTGAATCAATAGCTCTAAAACTTTTATATCCCTTTTATCAATTAACCTTTGTAATCAATTGTATATCCATTCAATCTTATTTATACTATCTTGATGTGAGTTATATCAAATCATAACATTAACATACATGTGAACATTCATAGAAACATTCATGAAAGTAAATTGACACATAACACAGGATATGATATCACAAAAAAATCATGTGAGGAAGTAAAAACTATGGTGGGAATGGCACCCACAAAATTGTCACTATCTGCAGATTGGAAGGGGTCCATTAAGGCTTACAATTTGATCACTTCTGGTGATCTACCCTATTAGGAGTATCGGTGGAGACCTATTAAACTCTACTCTATTAAGAGATTTATCAACACTATTGAGCGTGCACTCGGTTAAGAGATTTGTTGTTGGAATGTTAAATCCACCTTCCTTGAAAGTATTTTTACACTTTGCTCCACTTGTTAGAATGATAGAAAATTACAAATTGACCTGGTAAATGCAATCTCCTATTGCTGATACAGATCCAATTTAGTTTACATAAAAATATTATCACCTAATTATGATTCAATAATACCTCTAATTCTCAGTATGCTCTGTTCTTGGTTCTTGCTAACCAAATTCACCTTTTGTTGTTCTTGTTCTTGAAACTCTCAATCTAATCCATAGATGTGCTCGTTTGATTCATTCATGATCTCCTCTCTCTTCACATCATCTATTCATCCATAATAATGAATTATTGCATCATCTATTTTTAGATGGATTGACTTCATTGAGTTTTGATAAAAACAATGTTAACTCTAAGATCAGGTTTACAACTTATACCTAGATCTCCTAGTCTATGTATTTTAAATTAATTATACTGATTAAAGCACTTTCATTCATGTATCTTGTCCCTAAAGAAATTGATTTAAAAAAAATAGATATCCTATAAATAGAATACACTTTATTTATCTGACGTGGAAGTCAAATCCACTTTTTGCGGGCTGCAACTGACTTTCGGTTCTATCTGTCAATCATGCTTGAATATCCTTCATTTTTGTTCTGTTGGTTGCAATTTAGTGTCTTTTTAGTCTGTACTATATCTTGCATATCAGGTTCCTCTGTTAGGTTCCACTTTATCTTTCAACTTTGTGATTTCGGTTTACACACTAACTTGTGTCATCGATTCTAACTTGTGTCATCAGTTCTCTTTGCACTTTGTCATCTTCGGTGATCTCTTAGTATCTGATCTTGGGTTTTATCATGCCCTATCTTTTGGTGTATGCTTACTAAAAGTGTTGTTTTCATACTAATGGGAAATTAATGTCATCAATCTCCCCCTTTGACATTAGTATCAAAAACTAATATGTTCAAAATACTAACAAAAATGTTAAGTATATACAACATATATAATCCTTAATCATTTAATGACTCCCCCTATGTATATGTCGGTATAACTATACATATGATATCTTTCCTTATACATATCATTTTCTCATATGAATATACATATACATATTTATCATTTTCCCATCTAAATGAATGAATGAATACATGTCATCATTTCCCTTTTTTTGTATTTTGTACTCATATCATTTTCTCCCTTTTTTTATATTAAGGGCAAAGTTCTTTACCTTTAGAGCTTATAAAAAAGGTGGGAGTGTAAATACTTCATGTCTTCCATCATTTTCTCCCATTTTTCTTTTATCTTCTCCAGAGCCATGTTCTCGAGTGTGATTTTGAACTGCATGTCATAGATGTTGTCTGCTACAGAGATCTCTGGGGTTACTATCAGTTGCCTTGCTAAACTAATGTGATGTTGGAGCACTGTAAGATTAGGTAGAATTTGAGCTTGGAGCTTGGTTAATTCTTCCCTAAAATGTGTTTCTACCTCCCATAGCTCTTGCCTTAACCATTTTATCTCAATTATATTCTCATAATTTAGTTTGACTGCATTTTCTCCATCGGTGGTTAAGTTGTGTGCACTATTTGCTAGATCTGTATCCAGCTTTGCAATGTTGTCACTATTCTCTTTAGTGAACTTGTCAATTGTCCTCAATTTTTGAATTAAGGATATAGCTTCATATATGATTGGGTCTAACTCAGTGATGAATTCTGATAGCTTTACCTTATTTACAGCCACTTCTTGGCTGATGTTCTCAATGAGCTTCTATTGGTACTTCATCTCAGCTCTCTCCTATATTGCCTTCTCAGCATTAATGTTTTGAGTTGTGATTGAGTCAGTGAGGGTAGCTAATTGATCAAGTATTGGATTTCTTTAATCAATATCAACATTGGGTACAATTTGATGTAGTATGTCTCATGTTGTCTCCAGTACCATGGAGTCCCTATGTTGTTTCTTCAGCTTCTCTTGTAATGCCTTCCTTTGGCATATCTCTCCATATTCTTGTAATGCTTCAAAGTCAAGTGTGGAGGGGTCACACTTTTTTTATTTCTATGATTTCATCCAGGGTGACCTATAACTTGTTATTATTTCATTTATTCTTCTTCTTCTGTGACTCAGTAGAATTTAAAACCATTGCCAATTTCTCGGCCTTTTCTGTTGTGCTTGATGAAGTGAATAGTTGTTCTTCTTTCCGCTCCTTGGCATCAGTTTCATCTCATCAAGTGTCTGTAGACATCTCCACATTCACCATAACATCATTGGTAGTACACTTTTTAGTTTCCTCAGGAGTACCATCTTTTGGTTTGTCTCCTTCATTGGTGTCCTTTGCTTCATCAGTCTTGGTTTCTGCATTCTTGTCTTGTAAATCTGCATCTTTTTCTTTATCTCCTCCTGCAACCTTATTAGTTTTAGTTACATCTTGAGTATCTCTGATGTCTTGCTGACCATCGGTCTTATCTTTGGTTTCCTCTTCCCCTACATCCTTTGGAGTATCCTTCTCTGGTGACTTGCTTGATTCTTGTAGGATATTGATATCTTGTATCAATATTGGCATATTGCCTGGAATATTCACTTGTGCAGTATCAATCATTGTGTCCTTCTCATTGGTTTTATCCTTTGCAATAATGACATCTTCATCCTTGTTCATTTTCTCTGCTAGGTCATCGGTAATATCTATAACATTAGTGTCCACAATGTTGTCATTTGTGTTATCTATCCATGATTCATCTACAACATCTGAAGTCTTGTTGCCTATTGTATCATCTTCTTCTTTATCTAACTCAATAGATGTGTCATCTTGAGTTTTCTTGTCAACATCTTGTTGTTGAAGGTCTTTTTCGGGGCTTACCTCCTTAATAGGTCTGTTCATAATCTTGCACCATTTCTTATGTCTTTCCTGCTCAAACTCTATAAGCTTTCCTTCAAGGAATTTGTATTCTCTCAGCTTCGGTGAGAATTCCTTTTTATACTTCTCCATCATTTCATCAATTTCAACCTTCTTTGATTTAGGTGGCATTAGAGAAACTATTACTCTTTCTCTTATCTCTTTTTCATTCTTCAATGCAAATGTCCAACGGGAGTATAATCTATCCAAGAGTTCCCTTGGTACATAACTACCTTCAAATTGTACTGGTACATATTTGAAGTTGTGTATTTTTCTATGATGGTGTCCTCAATTTTATTTTGATCTTCTGGATTTAGTTTCATCCATCTTCTAATGTTTGAATTTGTAATAGATCCAGAATTTGCAATATATACACAAATGTTATCAATAGATTCAGGTTCTTTTAGCTTGACACTTTTTCCTCTACAGCTCCATCTTTCTCGGTGTCTTCTATATCCTCTCAGGTTCTTATGAATTTCCTTCCTCTTTTATTTTTCCCTCTTTTCAGTGTGGGAGCTTTCCTCTTGTAAGTCCTGACCTTTCCTTTCTTTAGAGGTGAAGGAGTAGAATCTTTTGATGTTTGGCTTCTTATCCTAGGAGCTATTATCCTTAGATTTTTAGTTGGTGGAGGAGGTGGTGAATCTGAATATGTTTCTTTAGAGTCACCTTTCCTTCATCTTTACCGATAGATAATTGTTCTTCAATTTCTTCCTCCTTTTCAACTTCTTCATCCTATTCAGCTTCTTCCTCGGTTGTTGATAGTATCTTCCTCAGATTCTTCACCATCTTGTCTTTCTTCCTAACAATTTTCTTAACAACTAGGCTAGACTTGATTCTTGTCTTGGCCTCTTCATATGTTCCAAATTTTGGTTGTTTCTTGTCCAATGGTTCATTGATCAAGGCATCAATTGCCTTAGTTTCCAGATCAATGTTTATCTCATACTCTAATGGTTTTAATCATGTTGTCCTTCGTATAGCATGCTTAATGTATGTATTGTCAGTATCAACCATGAATCATATCTCATCCTTATATTGTTCAATGAGTGTCTCGGGGATTCTTACCCTCTTTTTCATTCGGTCTTTGAATACATTGAAGTATTCATCCATGACTGTCTCAAATTTATCACCCAGTATAGCTATGTGCTCACTAATTTGCATGGTGACCGGTTTGGTGTTGTCCCATTTAACATCCCCAACTGATGGGAATGTTTCTTGAAAGTAAAAGAAGATACACATTATTAGTGAGCCAAACTTACATGTGTTTGACTTTGAATTCCTGATAGTTTTTAAATTGTCCTTCAACTGATTCAGGAGTAGTTTAGATAAGTCTAACTGTGTTCCCTTCTTCACAATTTTGAATATTGTGTCCACTTCACCGAATGCTATGTTGTTCAATTTTCTTGCCTAGAAGAATTTATACCCCAGAACACATACACCAAACTTGACTTCATCATCGGTTATTGTTGTAACTTTTATTCCTCTACCATCCCATTTGGCTCCAATCATCTTCTCGATCTCGACCTTTGGTGGATGCTTTAGTGGCTTTACTTTATTGGTTATGGGGTAACCAGTGACTGCATGAATGACGTATTAGGTTATTACCTTTGGTTCATCAAGCCATAGCTTGTTGTTATGCATTTGGCTTAGCACTAATCAAATCCATTTGGCTTTGAAAACCTTTGGGAACATTAGTGCATTGGTGAGCCCTTTCACTTCACTATATTTGTGCTCATCATTAAGTGTTCCATCATCATTGCACAACTTCTTATAAGCTTCTTCAACCTCTGATGTTCCTATCTTTGTAATTGTGCAGTGTATGAACGATCAAACATCTTCCATGAGAAAAACCCTAGCTAGAATGCATGAAAATGCACCAGCATCATTTGGTTGTGAGGAAACCTTAGGATAGATCTTGTAGTTAGGTTCCTCACATGTAAAATTCTTAATGATTTTGAACTCATCTTTCTTTACATTCTTGGTTTTCAAGGTTCGTGAAGTCGAGGACATTTTCAAATTTAGGGCTTCCTGGGTATTGTATAAAAAAATAGAGTTTTCAGTCTCGTAGAACTTACTTTTTGTGCTTGCAAAGATTCCTAAACTTCTTTGGAGTGCTTGTGGTTGAGTCGTGATCACTTTGTAACTTAGTTCCTCTTTTCCCAAAAATTGCCTTGGTCGCTCTACTCTGGGTGTCATGACAAATGAGTCATTATGTTTCCCTATTTATAGGTGTTTCCCTAAAACCCATGCCATAAATGCTTACCAAATCCTCATTGTATGAAGATTGAGTTCATCGATGAAGATTTTACTTCCTTCTGTGACACTTACAACATCTCAGAGTAGTCACTATTCACTTTTCTTTTACTGATAGGTTTTGGTATCGCTGACAACTTGTTCATTTTCTTGTTTACCGATGAGGCTTGGTTTATACTTAGCAAATCTTTATTTTAACCAATGCTTCTTGGTAAATGTAAGCAGTCTTAGCTTTGAGTGTATACCGATGGGTTTCAGTATATATGTCTAAAAGCATAGTTATCACAAATTTTAACAAGTAATACCATGATGCATCTTTCTTATGCTAATTTGGCATTATATCAACATATTATAGAACTAATGTAAAATAATAACTTGGGTAATGCAGTTCCATACTTACTTGTTCTTCTTAGGTGGGGGTGGTGATGTCACCAGATCTATTGGATGGGATGTCACCATTTGCATTGTTCGGTCCATCTTCATCATTACTTAAATCTTTTCTACACATTTTGTCTCTATCCCTCCAGATATCTTCAATGGTGTTTCCATTGGGATATGTGCTTGTCTCTATTATTCGGTCTCTGTAGTCTTTCTTGAGATGACCAACTTTATGACAGTGTAAGCATGCCATTCTGAGTTTAGTCTAGCCTCTATACTTTCTAGTCCACTATCTCATATAGTTTGCAGGAATGTAACCATATCTTCCACATCCTGTACAATTTTTCCAAGTATTGTAGTCCCATACATACTGATTATCGACTCTCTTCTATTGATAGGGAGTTTCTTGACCTTTAGAATTCCATGCTTGCCTTTTCTTTTTCCAACATTCAAGATTTTTGTGCCTATTCATTTTGCATGTAGGATAATATTTTTCCATGTAGGTTTCCTTCTTTGGTTGTTTCATCATAGACTTACATTCATATGCTTTATGTCCTTTCTTGTTACATTTATAACAGAATCCTATGAATGAAGATATAGATTTAGGAATGCCTTTCATTTGTCTTTGCATACATTTGATGTATGGCCTTGCTTTCCACAGTGATTGCATGTAAGCTTTCTTGGTCTTGAATTTGTGTAGATATTCTTTGGATCAGCTTGATTTAATGATTCTCCATTCTCGGTAAAACCTAGACCGATATTGTTGTTGACTCTTTGTTATCCTTCAAGAAAATCATCCATTCTTTTATTGCTTTCTTCATCTTTCTTGATAGTTTCATTATGTTGTTTCTGAATTCTTATTTCATGTTTCAACTTTTCATTCTCATCCATCAGTTCACCGATAGCTTCTATTCTTTCAATGACTTCAACATTTAATCTGTTTTCCTCTTGACTCATAAGAATAACATGATTTGTTATCTCATGGTGATGCTCTGTAAGTCTTTGTATTTCAGACTCTTTTTCTTGTATCTTTTCAGTGGTCTTTCTTCTATCATCAATAGCTAGTGCTCTTTCTTGTTTAGCTTGTCTATCATTGTTCATTACATCAATCATCCTTACCATGTATGTCTCTTGACCAATTTGCAGAGATTTAACTTGTTCAGCTAGATGTAGATTAATCTCAGTTAGGCTTGTCATGCTTTCATCTGATGTATCTGATGCTTTGTTTGTAGTTGATCCTGAAGACTCAAAGAAATCTGGTATCTCTTCCTCATGATAATTTGTCTCATTACAGTGAGATACCATATTCTTTCTTTCATCTAGCAGTTGTCTCATACTGATTCTAGCTTCTTTATACTGTTCAAAGAACATCTGAATTTCAAGCTTTTTATTCTCAATATTTTTATCAAGTATGTACTTCTCCATTGTATGATCTTTTCTCTTAAGCCTTTAAGCTCTCCAATAAGAGACTCAGCTCTGATACCATTTGTTGGGATTAATGGGAATTATGTACTGAGAGGGGAGGGGTGAATCAATACCTCTAAAACTTTTATATCCCTTTTATCAATTAATCTTTGTAATCAATTGTATATCCATTCAATCTGATTTATAGTATCTTGATGTGAGTTATATCAAATCATAACATTAACATACATGTGAACATTCATAGAAACATTCATGAAAGTAAATTGACACATAACACAAGATATGATATCGCTGAAAACTCTTGTGAGGAAGTAAAAACTATTGTGGGGATGGCACCCACAAAATCTTCACTATCTGCAGATTGGAAGGGGCCGGTTAAGGCTTACAATTTGATCACTTCTAATGATCTACCATGTTAGGAGTATCAGTGGAGACCTTTTAAATTCTACTCTGTTAAGATCTTTAGCAACACTATTGAGTGTGCACTCGGTTAAGATATTTTTTGTTGGACTGTTAAATCCACCTTCCTTGAAAGGATTTTTACACTTTGATCCACTTGTTAGAATGATAGAAAATTACAATTTGACCTGGTAAATACAATCTCATATTTCTGATACAGATCCAAGTTAGTTTACATAAAAATATTATCACCTAATTGTGATTGAATAATACCTCTGATTCTCAGTATGCTCTATTCTTGGTTCTTGCTAACCAAATTCACATTTTTTTGTTCTTGTTCTTGAAACTCTCAATCTGATCCATAGATGTGCTCATCTAATTCATTCATATTCTCCTCTCTCTTCACATCATCTATTCATCCATAATAATGAATGATTGCATCATCTATTTATAGATGGATTGACTTCATTAAGTTTTGATAAAAAAAAATGTTAACTCTAAGATCAGGTTTACAACTTATACCTAAATCTCCTAGTCTATGTGTTTTAAATCAATTAGACTAATTAAAGCACTTAAATTCATGTATCTTGACCCTAAAGAAATGGATTTAAAACAAATAGATATCATATAAATAGAATACACTTGTTTTATCTGACATGGAAGTCAGATCCACTTTTTGTGGGCTGCAACTGACTTTCAATTTTGTCTGTCGGTCATGCTTGACTGTCCTTCAGTTTTGTTCTGTTGGTTTTAGTTTTACTGTCTTTTCACTCTGCACTTAATCTTGCATATTATTTTCCTCTATCAGGTTCCACTTTATCTTTCTTCTTTGTGATTTTGGTTTACACACTAACTTGTTTCATCGGTTCTCTTTGCACTTTGTCATCTTCGGTGATCTCTTAGTATCTGATCTTTAGTTTTCTCATGTCCTCTCTTTCGGTGTATGCTTACCGAAATTATTGTTTGCATAATAATGGAAAATTAATATCATCAATTATGTCATCACAATTTGGAGGAAAATGCATTAAATCATTTAATTATTCCAAAAATGCATTCTTAATTCATCAGTTAGCTAACTGATTATCACTTTGGACACAAATCAAATCAGTTTAGTTAACTAAATATTAACTGATTATCATTTTGGAAACAAACCAGCTAACTAGAAAATCATTTTTGTTAACTCATCTTTCAATATAGAAACTTCCTTTTAGGTTTGGAAGTTTCCAAAATAATTGATTAATCATTGGAGTTAACTAATTCTCTCAACCAATCAAGTTATTTGAACATGGATTGTACTAGCTTAGAATGAATCTCAACCGCTATCCATTAATCGATCTTATCCATCCATTTTCTAGAATATTTATAGATATTTAGGCCTCTATTATTCTGAGAAGTAGGATTGTGATGTAGAGTAATGTTGTCAAATTTTTAAATAGTTGTTAATTTCTTACTGCTTATCATAGTTCATTTAGCTTATTTTGCATTTGCATAATCAAATCTGAGGAATTTCACTTTCATTTGCTTAAATGGATTAATCTTAGCTTGATATTAGATGTACTTGCATTCCACATAGTTTAAATCTTTCAAAATCCTTCATTTAGATAGAGTCTAAAGTCACTAGATTTGCAATGAATCTAAGATAAATTTCATACTCCTGTTTACTTGAAGGCAATGAGTCACCTTGGTTGATTTGTGCTTCATTTATCTAGTTTGTTAATAAATCAAACATTGATTCATTGAAGTGTTTTTTTTGTTATCTTAGTCACATTTTCACACACGCATTTATGGAACCCACCGTGGGCTAGAATATTCAATTTTTGGCCTCATATTTTCATAAAATTTTAAGTTTCGAGATTCGTTCCATACTTTGAGTGTCTAGGCTTGTATGAGCTTTCTCATAGTGTAGTGTGAATTGGAACTAGGACTCTTCTGGCTTCTCTAGAATTATCGTATTAGGAGTAGTACATTCTTATACGAGCATCTAATGATATTTTTGAAAAATAGTGAGGTTTTCTTGTAGAATTGTGAGACTTTATAATATCTGACTGCTGGCTATTTTTTCTTTCTAATTTTTCACAGCTTGAGATCTTCTATGCAGGTCATTTTATCAAAGAAACTTGATATCTAGACCTTTTTGCAAGGCACTTGATAGAGAAAGAAAAACAATAGAAATTACTGATGATTGTGAATACAGTTTACCTAAGGAGAAATGACTAAACTTCATGTTTTCATTAATATTTTCTAGGAACATCACATGTAAGACTTATTAAAATGAAAAACTATCTAATGTGTTTGAGAATAGAAAAAGGTAGGAGATTATGCTCTTTTCCCCTTTGAGGGAAAATTAGAAATTTGGACCCTTGTAGCTCTTCTATTTTATTTTGTGTATACCTATTAGATGGGTGTGTCCAAGTGGGAAAAAGTATTAACCCTTGGAGAGAAACCCATGTGAGAATGAGGTGTAAGCCACACCACTCAAACTTACATTAATCAAATTTTTTTATTGGTGCCAAAGCCTTAGAAGTTGGATACCATTTGAGCTTATACTCATCTCTCGCCTAGCATATGATAGGGCCCTAGAGGTCTTAGTCATGTTTATTTAAATACTTATGCCAAGGTACTCAATGGGGCTATATGTTGGAGTCACGCTTACATGGACGTAGAGGATTTATTCAAATGTAGACCCTTACTAGGATCCATAGAATAGAATCCTACCCAGTTCACCCTCAAAAATGGGATAATCCAAGTGCAAGGGAGATAGTAACTCGCCCAAGACACTTGCCATATTGTGCCCCCATTAGCATTTGGAGTCGTATAATACGATATCATTATACCCATTGCATGGTTGGTGGTGGCCATATTTTGATTAGATATTGGGTGTGTACATGAGTCTGTGAGCAAGGATTTTCTTACTAAGACAAATTGACTCTAGGGGTTAGAAAGTGTTGTTATCATTGAATCTTTTTAAAAGTGTGTTTGTTGTGTCTATGAAACTGAAATAATCAATCTAAACAGAAAACCAAAAATTGTAAATAGAACATCAAAACACAAACTTTCGAGTGGAAAACAATAGTTTCTCATGCATTTCCCATCCTTTCTCGTACGAGTTAGGATCCTGCACTTTTTTACTCATATCACCCTATGTCAGTACTCATATCACCCTATGAGAATACTCATGTAATCACCTAAAAATGGTTTGATAAACTAGGAAGCCCTAATTTGAAATCAAGTCCCCCGGGTCTTAATCAAGACTGTCAATTCAAAGATAATCACAATTATAAATTTAAACTAGATCAGTTTAAATATATAATTCATCAAAAATGAATAATCCAAGATCACTCACCAAGAGGCATTCATCAAAAGGCATTAATTCTTCAATTAACCTTGGGAAATTAAATCTAATCAAAATTTTAAATACATGGCTAAGGAAATTAATTAATTGAAGTTATTAATATTCCTTCAACATACCTCAAAAGTCAAACCTCTAACCAGTGAGAGGTGATCACATGGATCAAACAAGCTTGCATCTCAGCCATCCCTCATGGATGCATCTCAACCATCGAATTCAAATTCAAATTTGGATCCTTTTCCCTCCAAGAAAACTCTATCTAATGAAGTCTTTCTAAGCTCATTTCATATATGAGCATAGTGAATTTAAGCATAGAAATAATGTCAATTTCATTCTAGAATTAATCTAGTTCATCTTTAGCAATCTGATCTAGTTCAATTTCATATATTTGATCCAAATAATGCATAATTGAACATGTTTTTAAGCATTTTAGGCCTTTTATCTTGAATCTTCTATTTCATGATTGTCAATTCTATGATCTAACATGCTTAATTCTAAGAGAAAATTCAAATTAGATTAAGAATCTTCATGACTAGGAAGCAATAATTTTATTTCATGTGGTTTTATGTTGATTTCATTGAATTGATTTTGCTAACCAATGATATAATGAGTTATTGAGTGGTTGTGTGTAGCATTCTTGCAGGTACAATTTACACATCACATTTTGGCATGCACTGTGAGGCAGATTGCTCCATTTTCATGAAATTATGCTCTTTGTTCATCACATTTATGAAATTTGCAGGCAGTTTATCGTCTTTGACAGTCAGTCCCTTTATCATTTTTGGGAGTCTTTCAGTGCCTCTAGTCATCCTTTCATCATTTCTGAAGAATCTCAAATCATCTATTGCTATCCTTTTATCATCTGTGGGAGGTATAACTTTGGCTTTTATCCATTTTTTGATAAAAGATTTATCATTTTCGGTGTGTTTTATCATAATTGGTAAAAGATTTATCATTTGCGGTTACTTTTATCATTTTCACTAAAATTTGTATCATTTCTGGGTAATGTCATTTTAGGTCTCTTTTTTATCATCTGAAAACCAGAGAGCAGAAACATAAAGTCTTTTCTTTGACGAATTTGCTTGCTAATCCTCTAACTTGGTTGTGTTTGTGATTTTGATCATTTTTTTAAGTAGCCTAACATGTTTTGCAGGATGTTTGTCAAAGTTTCTATGGAGAAAAACTACTAATGAAGTGTTTGTAGGTTACCATACTAAAAGATCAAACAAATTTCTTTAACACTTAATACAATTTCTTTCATTTTGTAATTCGGATAGAGGATTATGCTCTTTTCCCTTTGGGAAAATTAGAAACTCAAACCCTGAATTAAGCTTTGTGGATAAATTGGAAGGAATGTGTAACCACCCTAATTTGGTCTTCTGTGACTAGAGACCCTATTTACCCTAAGTGTGATCATACCCCTAATTATGTCAAGACTATTCTTTAATTAATTGGCATAATTCATCTAAATCAAATTTAATCTCCTAAGTGATCTTATCACTAATTTACATTAATTGCTTTAGCCAATTAAATCAAATCAAATCAATTAAATCAAAAAATCAAATACATGGCTAAGGTAATTAATTAAAAGGAATTAAATAAAATCCTAATTACAACTCCTCAATTGCAAAAGGGAAAGTCAATTCCCTAGCCAATGAGAGTTAAATCACTTGGATCACCTCACATGGATCACCAAAGATTCAATCTCTATATCTCTTCACAAATCAATCCTAACCTCTCATTACTCAAATTCTTCTATAAATGGAATGAATTTTGAGCTCAATGGGCCCCTAATTTTAGAATTCCATTTTGCAATCTTATGCTACTCATATTCTTAGAGATTTTTAAATGCATTTTATCTCAAACATTTAGAATTGTTATAATCTTTCAATTGGAGCTCTAAAATGAACTTTGATTGAGCATTTAGCTTGCATTTTAGTTAAATATTCCATTCTAAGCATGATGTTGTTGTTAGAATGAACTTAGAATAACTAAGAGGGGGGTGAATTAGTTATCCTTAGGTCTAGATGTGCCCATTAAAACTTTATACCAATTTGAACAAACTCAGATCTGCTCGGCAGCACTAACATAAAACAACAACATATATATCCAATCTACTATTTAGATGTAATTATCATGTAGAACTTAACAATAAAAATCAACATAAACATTCACATAAGTTGACACCATAATTTTAACATGGAAACACAGTATGGGAAAAAACCACCAATAACATGCTATCAACTTTTCACTCTTCTGAAGTGAGCTCTGTTAGGAGCCAACCCTGTTAAAGGTTACAAAACACGCTGCTAAATGTGACCTGGTTAAAGGATTTAATCACCCTGTCAGGAGTGGCCTTGTTAGAGGACTTAGAACATTCCACCTGAATATTACCTTGCTAAAGGATTTATACAATGACTGTTAGGTCAACCTGGTTAAAGAATTTTGACTGATACAATGGTTAGAAAGTAATCGGCAGGTGTGATCTAATGCATACAACTTACTTTGCAAATCTAGATCCAATACAGCTCTAATGCTAATTCACTGAGTGGCCTCCATTCTCATTTCAATCTTCAGATCTACTTGGAAATCCTTCAAGCAATCACTCTTGTAGTTCTCTGCTTCTCTATTCAGCCTTCTCTGCTAGATCATGCCAATCAGTCAATTAACTATGCAATCCTCTTACATACTCTTGACACAATTTGAATAACCTCCTGAGGTTATCTTATACCTCTTTGTCTAGGTCAAATACATCTTTTTCCGCTTAATCAAGATCGTAGATCTTAGGTTAGGTCAGATCCAACAGATCTTTCAATCTTTACACTTAATTTACTTCTCCAATGCAATCACTAATTAAATCTTTGATCCATGCATTAATTACGGTTACCCGTGCATTTACATAGTGTGGATCAAATGTGCTTATCCTTAATTAACTTTACATATCCCAATAAAATCAATTATGTCAGCCAGAGATCTCAAATCTCAACAATTACCAAAATACTATTTCTCAGCCAACACTGTGTTCCTCGACAATTTACTGGCGCTCAGTCATCACTAACTTCGCTCGGCCTATACAAGTGCTTGGCACAAACTATTCTTAGTAAACTGTCATTGAAAGATAAACAACTCATTACTTTTCCAATGTGCCAACTGATCAAGTACCCTTGTGATTTCTCATAACTCAACCATTCCACTTGGTCTTCTTGTTAAATCTCCTTCATCAATCAATAGATATAGTACTCAAATAAATAGCAATAGTCTCACCAGTTAAGGTTTGATATCAATGAAAAAACAACAATTGTTTCCATTGTAGCTTTCCAACAATATTTCCAACAGTTGTCACTGATCTATGCATAATCTGAGGGAAATTATAGCATATTTCATACTCTTCTTAGATAAGGAGCAATATGACGATTTTGGTGATTGATATGTGTTCTAACTCTTATATTTCATGTTATTTCACTAATGCAATGACATAATGAAGTGTTGTGTTGCAGCTAGTAGATCCAAAAAATACATGCACATTTGTGGCACCCACCATGGGGCAAATCCTTGGATTTCTCCTCATTTTCTAATCATTTTTGGCTAATTTGTGTTCTCTATTTTCAGGCTCAGAGTCAAATTTAGTTGTCAAGGCTCACATGCAGGAAAGATCCTCACATCTGGGATTTCTTAGCTCACATCTGGTGAATCTCTAATCACATCTAGGGAATACTCGCATCTGGTGAATCTTTCCTCTCCTTTAGTGTAAAGGCTCACATTCAAAACTATTAATCGCATTCAGGAATTTTAGGCTCACATTTGAGAAAAGAAGTCATATTTGGTTGATTGATTTGCAAATTTGAAAGTCTAACCACTAATATTTTGACCATGTCTATTTCTGTGTTTTAAATAGCCTAACATTTGTTTGTAGGTTTCTATCAAAGACTTTTTTTCTCAAAAAATTTTGAAAAGAAACTACTAACTTGTGGTTTGCAAGTTGTCAAATTGTTCAACTTGAATTTATTTGTTCAAAACTTTCAAAACTAGATACATTTTCCATCACTTAGTAAATTGGCCAGAGGATTATGCTCTTTTCCTTTAAGGAAAATCAGAAACTCACAAGTCAATTTAAGATTTGATAAGGAATTTGGGGAAATGAATAAAGCAAACTTACTTGTCTAATTCTTTTGGGATAGTAATTGAACAAGCTATTCACTAAATTTTCTGGGTAAATGAACAAGCTCAATATTTCTAATTTTTGGATAGAAATTGAACAAGTAAAGCAGTAAATTTGTGGGAAAAAGAAAAAGATCAAATTATCTAATTTTGGAAAGGTAAATGAACAAGAAAATCACCTAATTTGGGGAAATTGAACAACACAAATTTTCTTTCATATGCTTGTTCTTTCTTACAATAGGAACTTAAAAGTTGAACTTAAGCTTATTACTTAGTCTCACTAGAGGATTTTCTCTTCTTTCCAAGTAGAAGAATCAAAGACTCATCATGAGGGATTGAGTTTTGAGTTACAAAGTTTGAGGAAATGAACATATTTGGTGTGTTTGTGGGAGAAAATGACATAAAATAAGAGAGTATGCTCTTCTTCTTTTGAATAATCAGACATCTAGACTCCTAAGCTTGCCAATCCTTTTCATTTCTTTCAAAAACATTAGAGGGCATGTTGGTTGAGGAAAAAATATCCCAGGATGACCCAAGTGAGGATAGGTTTTACGCAAATCCTTCCAACTCACTATAAATAATCGCTTCCTTGTAGGATAAAGCCTCGGAAGACGTAATCAATTTTGTTCCTCAAATTTTGACATCATTCCTTGAACATGCTTGAGTGTTTGTAGAGAAGAGCCTCTTGAATATTTATTGTGAGACTACACACATTTGAGTACTCATAGCGCTATACGCCTCAATTTTGCCTTGTCCAATTCTATGGGCGACGATTGTGAATGGATGCCCACAATTACAAAACACTTGTAGTCAAACTACCCATTTTATCTCTAAAAGGGTGATAATATTTGTGAAAGGCAAATAGTAATTGCCCCAAGATACTCATCACTTCATTTCCTAACTTGCATTTGGATTCAGCTAATATGGAATCATGACTGGAGCCATTCCTTGATTGGTGATGGTTGTATTTTGATTAGCATGTGAGTGTGTACCTGAGTCTACGAGAAAATATTTTCATTATATGCTTAGAATCTAGGGAATAGGAAAAGTGTTTGATCACCCTTAAAAAAATAACATTTCTTAATGTGTCCTAAAAGCTCACTAAAAATATAAACTCCTTGAAATAAGAAATAATTTTCATTCCTTAACATACATGTTGTTTTCAGCTCTCTGGAAAGTCTCAGAAAAACTCTGCTGTCAGACAAAATTTCATGAACTTTGAGACAAATTTAACAAAAAAATGAAAAAACATCAAAGGCTCACTTTTGGTCTATCCTAGGTTGCATTTGGTTGCATTAGTTTGAATCCAGGGAGCTTAGTTTCTTTGGTCATTCCTGGATCGCATGCAGGAAAATTGCTCGCATCCTAAAAATCAAAACTCGCATCTGGTTAGCATAAGCTCTCATCTAGAAAATCAAACCTCACATTTAGGGGGTCTCATCTAGGATAGTGGGAACTTGTACATGTGTCTCTTAGAGAAATTTATTACTTTTGGATACCCTTTTGGCTCTTCAGCCTGGTCTTGTTTCTCTTGTTGGTCCGCCTGTTGCTGTTTCACAACTTTTTTAGAAGTCTACCTTGCATGTCCTTTTGGATTCTCACAATTGGTCTCAAAATGTGTGGTCTACTCACTTATCAAAACATCTTGATTACCATCTCACTATCAAGGCATTCTAACCCTCAGACACTAGAGTCATTCACTTCCAACAAACACAAACAAACTTTCACTACTTGGACACACTTACTTGGACAATTTGAGATCCTATTTGACACTATTGGAAAATCTTTGACAAAGTTGAGATCCGGCTTTCATGGTTAACACGGGACATAACAAGTATCTTGTTGATGAATCATAGGTACCTACTACATTACTACAATTTCAACAATGAGAGACATCTCTTAATCCCCTATTCAATCAAGACTCACCCACAATGGATGCTCCTTGTCAAGGATGGAGTAGAGCTTTTGAAGACTACAACAATGAACAAAACCAAAATGATCAAAATAGTAGTTGCAAAGAAGAACAACAGATTGGTCATCCTTTGTTTAACTCAGATAGTAATGAAGATGTACCTAAGGAAGAGTAAAACAAACTCAAACAAAGTAGAAAATTCCAAAGGACATTGGAAAAGATCATTGGTGAAGACAAGGAGAAATACTTCCTACATCTAGCATCTCTTGGATTCAAACTCCCTAAAGATTATGATTGAAATTTCTAACAAAATTAATCTCCTATACTCAGACATGAAAACATATTGCTTGATTCCAAGTTTTGATTGATGATACTCTACTGTGCTTGAAAAATGAAACAACGGTATTTCTCAATACTACTTAAACATATAGACTGATCATGCTTTGATTATGAATCTTTTATATTTCGATGATGTTCAAACTAGGGGCATGTTAGCTGTTATGAATTTTCTTTGATTGATTATCAATTGGTGATTTTTATGTCTAACAAGTTACTCCATGATGTCTATTCAAAGACAAAGAGTCACAAGGACAGGGGACATAATCTTTTCTTGGTTTTTTGCATATGGTGATTGTTTCAATGATCCTATAAATTTCACCTAGCTTGGATGTTTATGGTAAGATCTGCCAATATGAGTGGATAGTCGCATATATATCGATCCTATTTATGTGTAAACTATGGTGAGGTTAAACCAATTTCCTTGTCTGTTTCTAAATCAGATTCTAAGTAAGGTGTATGACACATTATGTACCCCAGGATATGAATTTTAAAGGTCATTGCAGGTCACATTTATTACATTACACATGAACAGAAGATGGTTCTTAAAATAAAAAGGAGATAACTGACTAGTCATGTTTGCCTCTATGCCTTGATGCTTAGGTTTATTTTTTATATTGCATCCAATACACATAGTATTCATACTTTCATGATACCTTGTGGGTATTACTGACAGTTGTACTATCTGATGATGTCCGTTACAAAAATGCCCAATGATGATAAAAATGCTACAATGTATACAAATCAGTGATAGTCCTAAGAGTCTTCATATAGAGGCATTTACAGATTGCATGATTCATTTTTAAAACAACATAAGGACTTGAGCTAAAAATGATTCCCTGGTTCATCTGAAATCTAACTAACTACAAAATCTATATTACTAATATTAATGTCATTGCATATCCATGGCATACATTTTGCATTCATAAATGAGAAAGAGAAAAATACAAAAACAAAGAATTCAAGCATTGCATTTATTTTTATATCCTAAGTGCATCCATACATATATTTGCATAAATAAAATCTCAAAAACATACATTTGCATATTCATCTAGAATCATCTAAACACATTTATATATCAGTAATAAATCAAAGAGCATAAATGATGTCATCACATGAATCTATTCTAAACTCATCAAGAGGCCAAGTACATAATCACCTGTGGATCACATCTAAACATCTATCAAACCAAGAGAGCCCATGAACATATCAAGATCAGAAATAGCTATCTCAGATATATCAATGATGGAATAGATCAAAAATATGGAACTGTCTACAACAGAGTATCAGTGTGATCACAATGAAATAGATATACATGTATAAAATTCTATAGTACAATGGATGATCTCGGAAGGATCAATATATACAAAATGTCTCCAAATATCAGAAAGATAGTATCAAGTTTGACTGTCACTCTCTCCCTGATCTAGAGGAGGAGGAGGTGGTGGTGCAGGATGAGTTGGTGGAGGCATCACTCCCTCAAACTATTGTGCCACTCAAGAATAGGAAGGAGCTCTATGTCCCTCTAGAACAACCGCATAATATAAACCAAAGTCGTACGCAGCTCCTTGACCCTTATGAGTCGCTATGCGGGCCTATGTATCTCTCTCTTCTCTGAGCATATCACCCTATCGATCTCTCTCTTCTCTTAAGTGCTCAAGATGACTATCTATATCGGCCAGTAAAGCCTCTGAAGTAGTGATCCTATCCCTGAGTTTCTCATGCTCCCTCTAACACTGTGATAAAGCATCACCATCCCTGCTAGAATCTCTATCTTTATCCTTGGATGGATCCTATCCAGGAGGTCCACCACTAAGTACATGTCCCTACTGTCTACTTCTCTCTTGTAATTAATGGACCTGGATCTCTCTGTGGAGGCATGAACCTAAAGCAAGTCCATCTACCACTGTCATTTTCACCCACTCCACCACCACCCTGATCATCTCCATCATTCAGGCTATGACCTCTTTCTGGAGGAGGCCGCCTACCATCTCTCCCTTCATCTCTCCCTCCATCCCACCCCCACCTCTCTGATCTCTTTGGGATCTGCCTCTACCTCTAATAGGTCTATCATCAGCTAGATCATAGTCTAAAGGATCCTTTATGCAAGGAGCTATCTCCTCAGGAGCTGTGAAATGTGGAAATGGATATTGTAACATGTGTGCAAGACAACCATCACTGCAACCTACATCTACAACATCTAGAAGATACTCCCACCCAACTATGACCATCTAACTAATCTCTAGCTGAGCAGTCTCATATACCAATCTAGCTCCCCACTGTGGTTCCTTGTCTCAAATATGGGCATAAGTGGTCAAATCTTGTGATCGGCCCTGTACATAGCCATACTGCCTCAAAACTCATGTTACCAGGAACCTCTCAACAATATATCTGGTATAGCCAATGAAATACCTTCTCTGAAAGAAATACAACATTTTTCGCCTGTTTGAGGCCCACTCCTCATAATCCAAATATGGTCTCCAGATAACAAGAGTCATATCATCGAGCAATCAACACCAGTACTCTACCTTGCCTAGATGGGACTGTTGAATCAATACATAATACATAAAAACATAAGGCTTTTGAGCTGCTCGTTGCTTGTCTACTATCGGCTATGTCATAGGGATATGCTCCCAGACCCAGATCTACAATATCAAAATACCCACTGTCATGCTACGTGAATACTCATAGATGATCTCATGGAGCTCTCGATATAAATGTGCTAAAATGTAGCTGCCCCAGCCAAATCTGTGGGATGATACAACCATCTACTGTAGTGTCTCCACCCAGCCACACATAAAACCATGATGTCCTTTATTAGTGGTACAGAGAACCTCCCCATTTTGATGTGTTAGTATGTTTTAGGGTTGTAATAGGGGTTGTTGTGTGGATTACAATAAGATCCAATAGGTTGGATACAATGTTTATCAAGTTCGTGTTTGTAAGAGCCAAGAGTGCTCACTAGGTGTTTTATGGTCATTTTGACCTAGAAAGATAGAATGTGTTATTTTTGTGTATCCTGAGTTTAGGTTGTGTCTTGGGATCCTAAATGTCCTAATTATGGCCATAGAAGTCAACCATGACCATCGAGTTGACAAAAGAAGTCAAATTACTCAAAATTTAAAAGTTGCTCAAGCAACTTTTGACAAGAAGTTACAAAATGAAGTTAGAGAAGTTGTAACTGATCATGCTCAGTATATGAGCATGGATTTGATGATTTTAAGAGGTTAATGAAATTTTGGATTGCAAAACTTGTTTTTGGTACTTCTGTACGGATGCCTTTGACTGTATCTTTGTAATTCACAGAGCTTTCTGCATTCTATATGATTGTGTACATATTGGAAAAGGATATCTGACCCCATGGGGGTATAGTGTTTCATGTTAGCTTTATTTTTCATAATTTAGTTTTCTTTGAAATTCTAGGAGTAGAGAGTTACATTAATTGCAAGGTCAATGGTCTATAATTCCATTTGCAAAGTCTCAGTGCCCAAAATGGCTCTAACCTAAGCATCCACTGGTGGAAATGGACGAAAACATAGGGGATGGAGGATTATATTTTGTACATAAGGTTTTTTCTTTCCTTGTTGTTGTTTTAGTGAGGTTTCAAGACCAAGTTTGAAGCCCTATGGCTGACTGTTAGCAACAGGTGAGCCTTGATAGGTTGAAGATGGATTTGGTTTGAGCACCCGTGATCTTGGGGAAAAGACTTAAAGGCATTTTCAGAAGATCTAGATATTCTCCTTGAAGGATTAAAATGTGGGATGAGGTGAAATGAATTTTTCAGATCAATTAGGTGACAATTGGTCAAGACTAGTCTAGAGGCCTAATTAATAGGCTGAAAACTAGGGCCTGGTAGAAACTAGGGTTGTGGGTGCATCCAGAAGCTAAGATTTTGGATTCTGGTAGGGTTGATAGATACCTTGAAGATTTTCAAGTTCTTCTATGGGTTTTTTTGGAGGATTTGGGAGCATTAGACCAAAAATAGTTAAATTAGACCTACTAGGAAACAAGTCAATTAGGCCTCCTAGTGAATTTGATACCAAATGAATTGGTAAAGTATCTTGAAGCGTGGGAAAGGGTTATAAAGACCTATGAATGGGCCAAGAACATATTAAAGAGCCTAAGTGAATGTATGGGAAGATCCTAAGTAGGTTTTTGGGATTCTAGGAGGAAATCTAGTGAATAAGTCTAGGTAATTGAAGAGCTAGTTTGACTAGTTGTGCCTAGAAGTGTTAGAATCTTCAACAAATCAACTATACCTTGGAGGAGAATTTGATAGGGAGAATATTGGAGATCCATAGTGGAGAAGAGAACAAGAAGAGATAACCATTGGATGGTTAAGAGATATTAGGAGTACATTGGGGAAAGAAATCACTAGAGCCCTAAACCCTTTGTATCAGAGTGGTATCAGAGCCATAACTTAACAGTTTGGTGTATGTCTGAAGAAGTAGGAATCTATGAGGTTGATAGAATTCAACCTAAAGCAATGAGTAAGGATTCCATAGTGGACTTGGTCCAAGAACTATTGGAAAAATCTAATTTGACAGAGACAAGGAGTAAAAAGAAGATCACTTAATGGGGAGATGAGAGTGATGAAGATGTTGAAAGTCGGTCAGAAGAGACATCTAACAAAGGGAAAGAACCAGAGATGGATAAAGATCAAAAGGTATTCTTGGATTCTTTTAATTCCATTAATAAAGATAGTATGGAACATATACATTACTACTATGGCAGCTTGAATGGTGACGAGTTACTGGATTGGCTAGAGGCCATAGACGACCATTTTGATTACAAGGAGGTATCAGAGGAAAAGAGAGTTAGTTATGCCAAGGCTAGACACAAAGGATTTGCATTGGTGTGGTGGAACATGATGCAGGATGATAGGGTGACAAATGGAAAGAAGAAGATAGTTTCTTGGGAGAGGATGAAGATCAGATTGAGGGAACAATTATTCCCTACTGACTATGAGATTCAGATGTATCAAAATTTGCATAATTTGAGACAAAAGGAGATGACAGTGAGTGCCTATACTAAGGATTTTCATAAACTAAGCCTAAGGAATAGAAGACAAGAAGAAGAAATGGAGAAGGTAGAAAGGTATCTCAATGGGTTGAGACAAGGGATACAATATGAAATTAGTATGATGGCTCCTGACAGTATGCATAAGTGTTTTTAGTTAGCCTTGAGAGCAGAGGATAAGGCTAGAAGGAGGAATGACTTCCATCAAAGAGGAAGAGGTTGTAACAATAACAAAGGATTTAGAGGTAGGATTAATTTTGGTAGAGGACAAAGCCCAAATAGACCAGAGGAGAATCAGTCTATGGATAACTGTGGGGGTAATCAGTTCAAAGGATCTTTTCAAAGAGGGGGAAATAGAGGAAGAGGACCACCAAGAGGTAGGTTTCAGTCTCAAGGAAGATCTAATTCAGTCTTCACTAGCAGATGTTATAACTACAATCAAGTGGGTCACACAATGGGTAGATGTCTTGAAAAGGATACCTCATCTTATATGGGAGATAGAAGGAATTAGTTGGTACAAGAGGCTGATACACAAAGTGTCACTTCTCCCATTTCCAAGGTAGGGCCAGTAATTGATGGAGAGAATCTAATGTTGAGGACTTTGTTGAAAGTACCTAATACCATAGAGCCACATCAAAGAAATAATTTGTTTAAGACAACTTTTAGATCTCATGGGAAGATTTTCAAAGTGATAGTGGACTCTCATATCATATCAACAGAGATGGTGGACAAACTGAAGCTTAGAAGGATACCTCATACCACACCCTATAAAGTTTCATGGTTAAATAACAGTCAACAAATAGTGGTAGATGAAAAAACCTTGGTGAAGTTTGAAATAGGTGAGTGTAAGGACAAGGTCCTATGTGACATATTTCCCATACATGCATGTCATCTTCTTTTAGGGCATCCTTGGAAATATGATGTGAAGGCTATTCATGATGGAGAAAAGAACAACTATGTAATCACCAAGCTAGGGAAGAAGTTTCAAATGGATCCATTGCAGGAACCCAATGAGGAGAAGCATGTGGGAACCAGTGTGATGCTCTTCAGTGGAAAGGAATCTATTGTGCAGTGATAGTGAAGCCAAAGGAGGAGACCAAGGAGAAAGCCAACATGCCACCAAAGGTACAAGCATTGTTGGAAAAATATCATGACATAGTGGATAATGGTTTTCCAAGTGCAATACCACCCATGAGGGATGTGATTCATTAGATAGACCTCATACTTGGAGGAAATTTTCCAAACAAAGCAGCATATAAGATGACACTAGTCAAAATGTAGAGATAGCAAAACAGATTCAAGATTTGTTGGAAAAAGGACTAATGAGGAAGAGTTTGAGTCCTTGTGATGTGACAACTATCCTTTCACATAAGAAGGATGGAAAATGGAGGATATGTATAGACTCGAGGGATATAAACAAGATTACAATCAGATATAGATTCCCAATGCCCCAGATTCAGGATTTGATGGACAATTTGGGAGGTTCATGTTATTTTTCCAAGGTGTATTTGAAGTCAGGATATCACCAAATCAGGGTTAGGCTTGGTGATGAGTGGAAAATAGCCTTCAAGACCAATGAATGGTTGTATGAGTGGCTAGTAATGCCCTTTGGCCTAACTAATGCACCTAGCACATTCATGAGGCTCATGACTAAAATGCTAGCAGATTTTATTAGTAAGTTTGTAATAGTATATCTTGATGACATTTTGATATTTAGCAGGTCCAAGGAGGAGCATATGAAGCATTTGGAGATGGTCTTGAGGAGGATACATCAAGAGAATTTGATGATCAATCAAGAAAAGTGTGAGTTTCTTAAAACTGAATTAGTTTATCTTGGTTTTGTGGTTGCTAAAGGTTGTATGAAGATGGACCCTGATAAGGTTAAGTCAATTTTAGAATGGCCTACACCTAGGTCCATAGGGGATGTTAGGATTTTTCATGGATTGGCCTCCTACTATAGGAAATTTGTAAGAAATTTCAGTCATGTATGTGCCCCTATCCTCAACACTATCAAAGGTGGAATCAAATGTCAGTTTACATGGACTATAGCAGTAGACCAATGACTTGAAATGTTGAAAAAGAGGATATCAGAATTGCCTACAATTAGGTTTCCCAATTTCAATCAACTATTTGTGGTGGAGTGTGATGCTAGCAAGCTAGCCATTGGAGGAGTGTTAATCCAAGAGGGACACCCTATGGCATTCTTCTCAAAGAAGTTAAAAGAGGCCAAACAAAAGTACTCCACCTATTATTTGGAGTTGTATTCTATGGTGAAAGCCCTTAAAAAATGGAGACACTATCTCCTACCTAGGGAATATTTGGTCTACACTGATAACCATGCTCTAAGTTTATTTAATGGGTAAGAAAAACTGAATTAGAGGCACCTAAAGTGGGTAGAATCTCTGCAAGATTACACATTTTTTATCAAACATAAGAAAGGGGTTAGAAACAAGGTTGTATATGCTCTTAGCCGAAGAGTATTAACTATACAGGAGATACAATTGTAGAGTGTGGGGTTGGATGACTTGAAAGATCTCTACAAAGAGGATAATGACTTCAAAGATGCCTATGAGGCATGTATAAAGTTCCAACAGGGGTTCAAGGTGGAATTCACTGAGTTTATGTTGTAGGAAGGACTATTGTTTAAAGGACACCTCATGTGTATACCTCAGTGCTCAATGAGGGAGAATAATGTCAAGGAGAAACACCAAGGAAGCTTGGGAGGCCACGTTGGAGTGGATAAGACACTGGGGCAAGTGAATAGGCATTACTATTGGCCTAATTTACAGTCACATGTTAGGAAATTTGTAGAGAAATGTTAGATTTGTTAGAGGGAAAAAGGAAAAAGTAGTAACAGTGGGTTGTACCGACCCCTATCCATACCACAAAGGCCTTGGGAGTGCCTCAGTATGGACTTTTTTGGGGGGTTACCAAAGACACTAAGGGGTCATGACAGTGTATTTATGGTGGTGGACCATTTTAGAAAAATGGCTCACTTCATTCCATGTAAGAAAACCAATGATGTTTCCCAAATTGTAGGTCTATTCTTCAGAGACATTGTAAGGATCCATGGATTGCCACTAAATATAGTAAGTGACAGAGATAATAAGTTTGTGGGTCACTTTTGGAGGACCCTTTGGAATATGTTGGGTACAAACTTGTCTTTCTCTTCAGCCTACCATCCATAGTCAGATGGGATAGTGGAGGTAGTAAATAGGTGACTTGGGAACTTGCTAAGATGCTTGACTAAGCAACATGGACAGTCATGGGATCACATTATAGGGCAGGCATAATTTGCCTATAATGACTCCATGAATAGGAGTACTCATAAAATCCCCTTTGAAATAGTATATGGGGTCAATCCTAGAGGGATCTTAGAGTTGAAGGATCTCAGTTTGAAGGAAAAAATGAGTGCTCAAGGGGATTCATTTGCAGAAAAGATGAAGGAGCTTCATGATCAAGTCAAGAAGACCTTACAAAATCAAGTGGAGAAGTATAAGTCCAAGGCTAGTTAGAAAATAAGGGATTTGCTGTTCAAGGTGGGGGATCTAGTACTTTCCTATCTCAGAAAGGAAAGGCTACAAAAGGGTCAGGAAACTAAGCTACTCATGAAGAAGATAAGACCATTGAGGATACTGCATAAGTATGGAAAAAATGCCTATGAGGTGGAGTTGCCTCTTGATTTGGGGATTTCACCCATTTTTAATTTTTGTGACCTATATCCCTACAAGGGACCATCTCTACACATAGGTCAGCCCACTCTTGTAGATTTAGGAGATGATGATTTGGTGAAATACTTGCCTACCCCAATCCCACTGAAATTAGATAGTATACTGGATTCTAAGGTGATTAAGAACATAGGGAAGGGTAACTAAAAGGAGTATCTCATCAAGTGGCATGGAATACCTAAAGCTGAGGCCACCTGTATGATAGAGGTAGACATTCTAAAGCATGGGGTCACCATTGAAGACCTCCTAACTCAAGGGACTTGAGTTCTTTATCCCAGGGGAGTATGGTGCAGAGCACCTCCCCATTTTTATGTGTTAATATTTTTTAGGGTTTTAATAGGTTTTTTTGTGTGGATTGGAATAAGATCCAATAGGTTGGATACAATTTTGATCATTTTCATGTTTCTAAGAGCCAAGAGTGCTCACTAGGTGTTTTATGGTCATTTTGACCTAGAAAGACAAAATGTGTTATTTTTGTGTATCTTGAATTTAGGATGTGTCTTGGGATCCTACATGTCCTAATTATGGTCATATAAGTCAACCATGACCATCAAGTTGACAAAAGAAGTCAAATTGCTATAAATATAAAAGTTGCTAGCAACTTTGAAAAGTTTCTCAAGCAACTTTTGCAACTTCTTGACAAGAATTTGCAAAATGAAGTTAGAGCGGTTGTAAATTATCATGCTCAATATATGAGCATGGATTTGATGATTTTGAGAGGTTAATGAAATTTTGGATTGCAAAACTTGTTTTTGGTACTTCTATACGGATGCCTTTGACTGTATCTTTATATTTCACAGAGCTTTCTACATTTTGTACAGCTATGTACAGATTGGGAAAGGAGATCAGACCCCATGGAGGTGTAGAGTTTCATTTTAGCTTTCTTTTTCATACTTTAGTTTACTTTGAAGTTCTAGGAGTAGAGAGTTACATTAATTGCAAGGTCACTGGTCTGCAATACCATTTGCAGAGTCTCAATGTCCAAAATGGCTCTAACCTAAGAATCTAATAGTGGAAATGGATGAAACTATAGGGGATGGAGGGTTAGATTCTGTACATAAGGTTTTTTCTTTCCCTTTTTTTGTTTCAATGAGGTTTCAAGACCAAGTTTGAAGCCTTGTGGCTGATTGTTAGGAACAGGTGAGCCTAGACAAGGTGAAGATAGACTTGGTTTGAGCACCCATGATCTTGAGGAAAAGACTTAGAGGAATTTGAAGAATCCCTAGATATTCTCCTTGAAGGATTAAAATGTGGGAGGATTTGAAACAAAGTTTGGAGATCAATTAGGTGACAATTGGTCAAGACTGGTCCAGAGGCCTAATTAATAGGCTGAAAACTAGGGCCTGATAGAAACTAGGATTGTGGGTGCATCCAGAAGCTAATATTTTGGATTTTGATAGGGTTGATAGATACCTTGAATATTTTCAAGGTCTTCTATGTTTTTTTTGGGAGGTTTTGGGAGCATAATACCAAAAATAGTGAAATTAGACCTACTAGGAAACAAGCCAACTAGGCCTCCTAGTGAATTTGATACCAAATGAGTTGGTAAAGTATCCAGAAGTGTGGGAAAGGGATCTAAAGACCTATGAATGGGCCAAGAACATAGACAAGAGCCTAATTAAATGTATGGGAAGATCCTAAGCAGGGTTTTGGGATTCTAGGAGGAAATCTAGTTATGAATTCTAGGTAATTGAAGAGCTAGTTGGACTATTTGTGCCTAGAAGTGTTAGAATCTTCAACAAATAAACTATACCTTGGAGGATAAGTTGATAGGTAGGATATTGGAGATCCATAGTGGATAATATCACAAGAAGAACTAACCATTGGATGGTTAGGAGAGATTAGGAGTACTTTGGGGAAATAAATCACTAGAGCCCTAAACCCTCTACATCAATCAGGCATGAGGATGTCTCCAATCAATCTGACCAGATATATAGGTAAATGATCATAATTATCACACATATTATCCCATGTCAAATAACAACGAACTATGGTCTGATCTCTAAAAAATCTCTGGGCTGATGCAATGGCTATCGCAAAATAAGCCTCAAACTGTACATGTCAACCCATCACTGGGATACATAAAATGTGCAACACATTCTCAGGTGTGACTTTCATCTCACCGATAAGGAGATGAAAGGTGTTGTTCTCTGAATGCAATCTCTCGGCAAGTGCAGTCAAAAACCCCTGATTTACCCTGATATCGGGTAAATCTATGAGTGAAGCTAATCCTACACAGGATACAATCTCTAACTTAACATCTGTCAACAATCGAGACAACGCAAGGACTCATCCTGGATAGGGTCCTCAAAAAGAAACTACCTCAAATTCAATCTATCAAAAGAACACAAATACATGTTCAAATTAGTATTCTATCTACGGAAACTATGCAGAAATTCTATCAATTAAGTTTTTGTGGTCTTTAGAAGGAGAAAAACAATCAAAATGGGATAAAATCTAACTCTTAAACTAGAAATGGCTCTATTTTTATAGGGTGCAATCCAAAACACTAGATGCGATACCGTATTTCTTGTATATGATGGGGAATTTGGGAAATGATCCTGTTTGGACAGGATGTGACACCAGCCGCGGGGTGTGATCCTGTTTCTACAGGACACTAGAAAATTCAAAGATAGACAACATTTTACCCTATGCGATGCTAAAGCAAAAAATAGGCTGTGATCCCAAATCTATAGGATGTGACTCAAGATTTGGGGTAAAAATAGGATACAACATGGGATTAACCGCATGCAATCCCATACACGGGGTGTGATGCAAAACAAAAAGCTACATAACTTTTGAAAAAATGAACATAAATGGAAATTGAAAACATGGAAAGGTAGGTTTTGAGGTACTCACCGGCAATGCATAATCAGCAGGAACTGATTTAAATGGGAGAGCTTGAATCAATGCTTCTCTATGGGGACCACCATCTTTTCTACAGAGCTCAAAATTTACTAAAGACAAAAGTAAAAATGAATGGGTAAAAATTGAATTTTGGGATATATATTGACCTTTTTGAGCTATTTAAGAGCTTTGGAAAATCCTCCAGGACTATCAATATTCAATTTTGTTCTTTTCTGATCAATTAGGAATGAAATAGAATGTGTAGACGATGTTTTCTACAACATGCTACATATTTTATGATAGCTTCACAAAAATGCAGAATTACTATACATGTTCCAAAAATGATTTTCAGGCTTTACGCAATCAATTTTATGGGTTCTCTATCATCAAATTGCACATTTTTATCACAATCTTGGTTCTAAATCATTTTATCAGACTCGGAACTCACATTTTAAAGTAGTTAACTTGGTAAAATCATGTTTTCTCTTAATGTACCTTCACTTCTTCATTTCTTCTAATTGATTCTTTCTTGATCCAATCGATCAGTTCAAGTGATATATCATTCTACATAGGGATTTTATTTTTTTTTCTTCAATTTTATTCCTGAGGGGGAATGTTCACACTTAAATCAATCAAATTCTTGCTCAAAAATCATTAAAATGACTTCATCATCAAAAGACTAGGGGCATGGCAGTTTCCTTTGATCAGGACTGTTGGATAGAAGGCTTTGGTTCTCACAAGCTGGATATCTATGTCTACATATTCTAAGATTTTTATTAAGCTCCTAGAAGCTTCATACTGACTTTTTTTTTATCAAGTTTAGAGTCAGTATTATCAATTCTCATTTGATCAAGTTCAGAATTGATACCTCAGAGCTCCTAGGAGCTTCATACAGACCTTCATTCGATCAAGTTTGGCATCAGTATTATAAATTATCATTAGATCAAGTTCAGGATTGGCATCTTCAAGATCTTTATTGACATTTGTTTTATCAAGTTCAAATTCTATACTATCATTCTTAGTTCAATCAAGTGCGAGACTGATCTCATCAGACATTTCATTCAATCAAGTGTGGAATTCTCAAACTTTTTGAAGTCAACATCAATCATTCTTTGAATAAATGCATTGTTCGCACATCAATTCAAAGAGGGGAAAATGTAACCACCTTAATTTGGTCTTCTCTGACCAGAGACCCTATTTTCCCTAAGTTTGATCATACCCCTAATTATGTCAAGACAATTCTTCAATTAATTGGCATAACTCATCTAAATCAAATTTAATTTCCTAAGTGATCTTATCACTAATTTACATTAATTGCTTTAGCTAATTAAATCAAATAAAATTAATTAAATGAAAAAATAAAATACATGGCTAAGGTAATTAATTAAAAGAAATTAAATAAAATCCTAATTACAACTCCTCACTTGCAAAAGGGAAATTCAATTCCCTAGCTAATGAGAGTTATATCACTTGGATCACCTTGTTGGTCACTAGATTTTGCACCCTTTTAAAGATATCATAGTCTTGATAATCTAGTGTAACATGGGAATCACTTCTATGTTGTGGGACCCTTGCTAACTGAAGTGAAGCCTCCGGGTTCTAGGCTGGTTCCTCTTGGATAATCACCTAATCTGCTCTTTTGACATGAAAAGTAAACTTGAGGGAAAAGGGATAGAAGGAATGCTTGAAAGGAAATAACTAGAAATAAAATTATCCTACTAGGTGATACACTGAAGGTAACTTGAAACATAACATAGTGAGTAAACTAGCATGAAGATTCTTAGATCTAATAGAACACAATCTTTCTGAATAGGCTTGCATAATTATTTCACAGAGAGGTCTGGAATGGAAAGAGGTTATTCAAGGAAAGAGAATATTTCACAAATAATAGATTTTCCAAAAAAGTAGACATAGAATGTAAACTGCAAGTAAACACTCACTTTAGCAAGTAGGCATAGGAATGAGACAAAGTAATTAGGGATGAACAAAATCAATAGTATTACCTAAATCATATCACACACAGTAGTACACAAAGATGCTGAAAGAAAGAAAGGCTCAGGAACTCCAATATTTCACTAATAAAAGTCACTATATCATATTTCAGTAAGAGAAATACATACAAGAGAAAGTTAGAGGACAGAAAAGATGTCTCAAAAACCTTAACATAATCTGGAAGTCAATGAAAGATTACAAGGTGAAAACATGAGCATAGAGAAAATTCCATAGAAAATCTTACACCAGCTAGAAAAATCTGAACTCTAAAATCTCTCAAAATTAATTATATACATGCTCCTCTAGAACGTAGGCTTAGGAGTCAATCCAATTCTCAGAAATTAGGGTTACAATATATTTGCATGAAAAATTTAGAACCTTAAAATTTTTAATTCTACTCATTAATACATTTAGAAATATCCTAGAAGATCATATATATCTTTGAAAGTCGCTCCCATCATCATAAATATAATCAGAGAAGTCAGCTCGACCCATCTCTCTATCTGCAACTTGAGAAATCACGCCACCACCATGGACTCTGAGATTAGATCTTTTTAATATTTGAAAATTTAAATGTTAACGGTCATGGTGGCACGGAATGCTCGATCAATGACCCAGATTTGAATCTTTAATAACTTTAAAACACAGTCGTCAATCTCCTTTTCTTTATTTGTTACTGTCTTTACCTTGGTCCACCATGGACATGTGTCAGCATGACTTAATGCCTTAATCAATAGATTTCAATCATTTTGTGATCAAGCTATTACACCAACCATCTGATCAAAAAGGACTTGATCGGTCTTTACTTTTCTCTGTTTGAAGTTTCAACTTGTGCAAGTGAGTGACAAAGCCTTTCTCTTGATCAGCTACATACTTGCAGCATCGTTTTGATTTGGTCTTTAACCTGTGTGAGTGAGCGACTGCATAAAAATCCCATTGCTCACGCAGTCGCAGCACTTTTCTTGTTAACTTCTAAACTTGAGCGAGTGAGCAATGGATCACAACTCCTTCAGTAGCATGGTCACAGTGCTTTTCTTGTTTTATGTTCAACCTGTGTTAATGAGCGATGACTAGATGTTGTTTGATTTTTCTCTTTATTTCACACTCACACAACCTTTTGACTTGATCTTTTTTCCTCATGAGTGAGTGATAACCCCTTCTAAGAACATATCACTAGCCATATCACTCACTTACAGTCCAAAATATGCTAACTGCTAAGCCTTGGTGAGTGAGCGACGACATACAACTTCCTTTTCTCATGCACTCACACAAATTTCATTATCAAATACTAAACATGAGCGAGTGAGTGATGGAGCACAGCTCCTTTGGTCGCACACTCGTGAGCTCAAAGGCCTAAAGTTAAATCTCATGGTGAGTGAGAGATGGAAACAATTTCCTTTAACTGCACACTCGCGGGCTGGAAGGTAACATTGTGCAAAACCATCATGAATTCCTAACCACATGATAATCCATTCACCCACTCACTTGTAGAGCTAAATGACTTCATAACAAATACAATGTGACTGCATGACTATTTATCATAAATTCAGTGTGACTACGTGACTGAACATAAAAGGTGATCGTAGTGGACAAGTTTAACACACGTGCAGAACAGGAACCTTAAGTGACTAAAAAGGTAATGAGAAAACATAACGACCACTAAAGAACCTAGTTTTTAAGAGGCATTAAGGGGATTTTTTGTATATAAAGGGTTTAAAACTAGACCTAGAACATGCAAAGGAACAAGATCAGGACTAGGAAGAACATAGAAACATACAAGCTGGGCTCTAACCTTGTGGGATCCAGATTTTTCTCCACTTGTAGCCAAAATTGTCATGTAATGGGAAATTTTGGGTAAAATTCTTGGTGATTTCTACTGGATGTCAGTCTGCTAGACATTGAAAACTGGTGGCCTTGTAACATTCCATTGGGCATAGGAGTTTGTATTTGAGCACACAAAAACTTTTGGGAAGCGGGAGGATTGAAACCAAGAAGAGGGACAATGAACCAAAATAGGGAAAAGGACTGTATACAAATGGAAACAAAATACTTGTGCACAAGAACTCGGAGGAAATCAGGGAAAACTAACCTGTCTAAACTAACCAGTACAAAAAATGGTCAAACAAAACCATTCACTGGAATGTTGAAATAACTACCCTTCCTCATTAGGATATCTTGCATTGGATGCAAAAGGATAGCTAGTAATACATGAGGCACAAAAAAGTATGTCAGGAAATAATGAACTTCCTCCTACAAAATGGGATCAAACTTACTTACCTCAAATTCATCATATGAGGATTTCTTAGTAAACTCCTTCTGGGCCATGTATCTGATGGGGCAGCCTCTTGAAAGTTTGAAAATAGAACTCTTCTTGATGGCCTCTTTTGAATCTTCAAGGTTGTCCTTCATTATGGATAGCCATGTCAACTCCTCTTCCATGATTAGGGGATCATCATCTTATGTTAAATAGGCTAAGAGCTCATCAAAACTATCAACTCTCTGAAGGTGTTTAGGAACAACTGGTTTCCTATCATCAAGCTCCACACACAAATCCTCTATGATGCTCTCCAAAAAAATTTCCCCAAGGTTTTTGTCAATGTTATTTTCTTGGAAAATCTCTTCCATAACTGAAGGCTCATGAATTAGCATATCATCAGGATCAATTCCCTCCAGCTGCTGCAAAATTGTAGATGTGGTCATGACTCTATCTTTCTCATCCTTTTCAACAAAACTAGGCAGATCATCAAATAAAAGCATAGTATTTTCCTCTTTATCAATCCCTTTTTGATGGTGATCCCTCTATCTTAATTGACCTTCAGCCATAGGTAATGCCATGTCTTCTTCTTCATCAACAAAAAAGGGAATCTCATCAAATTAATCCACCAAGAGCTCAGGTTGAGCATCAATCTCCATTTATTCATCACATGAAGGCTCATCTACCACAAGTCCTTTCTTTGATGCTTAACTGGTATCTTTGAAAAGACTTGGCATCTGACAGCCAAGAGGTAGAATCCATGAAGTTTGTAATGGAAGCGTGGTATCTTGAGAGACCTGAAGGGTCTCTTGGGATAAACAACTATCTTTAAAGAACTTCCCTTGCAGAGTGGTGGACCAAAACTCAAGTGCAGGTTCTTGGAATGAATTCTTTCCCTTAAAACTCAAGACGTGAAATTGAGAGTGTTCAGATGTAGACAAAGAAGGCATACCTTTTTTAAATCTTGGGAAATTAAAAACTCTTTTCTCCAACTATTGCTCCTTTGTAACCAGCTCTCTTTGATGACTTTCCCCAATAGCTTGTTGCACTTCCATCTTAGGGAAACATGCTTGACAAGATACTACCTCTTGTTGTAGCATCTCTGATTTTTCTTTCACAGAAAACTCATAGTTCATAAAAATAGGTGAGTGATCTGGAGTTTCCTTCCCAAAGAACGGGTTTGAGTGATAGCTAGCTACTTGGGTGTTTTTCCTTGGGGTCATCTTCTTGACTAGATTCTAGGGATGAAATGACATCTTTATCAAATTTTGTCTTTCATCTTGATCATTTTCTTGATACTATGGTCTACTCTGTTGATAGAATTTTCTTTGAGCTTGGTACTGCTGGTTGGGACCTTGATTTTGTCTATCCATATTAATCAACTCATTATCATCATCTATAATAAGCTCTTCATTTATTGTTGACTACTTCTTAATTCTTCTATCTCTTGGGAAGGGCATGCTTTGGATTCCTCACTGCTTGAGCTAGCTTGAGGTGCTATAATAGTGGGTATGGGGTTGAATGGAGGAACTTGCAGAGGCATATTGGGCTGAGTGACATGGGAGATAGGCATGGGTGGCCTTGGGGTTATCATACCAGCCTGAATTAGACAATTTATTACTTTAATAGGTATATCAAAAGCTTGGGGTGATGAAGTACCTCCTAAAGAATGAATCATGATATCTAAATAACTATTCAAGCTTCTCAATAAATATAGGAAACCACAATCTGCTGAAGGCCTTATATTAACAGGAATCTTATTCCATGTCTTGAGAAATCTGCCATTAAAATCTGTCATCTGTTCTTGAGGAGTTCTCTTGATAATTTGGAGTTGATCTACTAGAGATAAGGAGTCTAATTTATCCTCAAAGTATTTATTAAGGAGTTCTCCAAGTCTATCCCATGAATTAATGGAGCCAACTGCCATAGTTATAAACCATTCTAGGGATTTACCCTTAAAGGAGGTTGCCAAGAACTTGGTAGCCACATCTTCTTCAGTGATATTATGTATACTACAGGTGGAAGCGACATCTTTTATGTACTTACAAGATGTTATTTGGCTTTCACCTATGAAAGAAGGTATAATTTTTAGTGTTGCTAGAGGCACATCATGGTGTTGGGAAAAATTTAATGGACTACCCTGATTAAAGGGTACAAACACAAATTGTCTTGCCATAACAGGGATCTATTTTTCTCATAAGCTTTATTAGGACTGGGTCTTCTTATTCTTAACACCAATGGAGTCACCATATATGCTTTGAAGAGAAACATCTTTAGGTCAGTACTATGTAATCAGCATATCAGAGATGACATAGTCCTGAAAGATGAAACTTTTTTTGTGGTCCCACCGGGCGTGCCAGAATTTTTGGTCACTAGATTTTGCACCCTTTTCAAGCTCTCATAGTCTTGATAATCTAGTGTAACATAAGAATCACTTCTATTTTGTGGGACCCTTGCTAACTGAAGTGAAGCCTTCGGGTTCTAGGCCAGTTCCTCTTGGATAATCACCTAATCTGCTCTTTTGACATGAAAAGTAAACTTGAGGGAAAAGGGATAGAAGGAATGCTTGAAAGGAAATAACTAAAAAGAAAATTATCCTACTAGGTGATACACTGAAGGTAACATGAAACATAACATAGTGAGTAAACTATCATGAAGATTCTCACATCTAATAAAACACAATCTTTCTAAATAGGCTTGCATAAGTATTTCATAGAGAGGTCTGGAATGGAAAGAGGCTATTCAAGGAAAGAGAAGATTTCACAAACAATGGCTTTTCCAAAAAAGTAGACATACAATGTGACCTGCAAGTAAACACTCACTTTAGAAAGCAGGCACAAGAATGAGACAAAGTAACCAGCGATGAACAAAATCCATAGGATTACCTAAATGAGATCACACACAGTAGTACACAAAGATGCTGAAAGAAAGAAAGTCGTAGGAACTCCAAGATTTCTCTAATAAAGTCACTAGATCATATTTTAGTAAGAGAAATACAGACAAGAGAAAATTAGAGGATATAAAAGATGTCTCAGAAACCTTAACATAATCTGGAATTCAATGAAAGATTACAACAACGTGAAAACCTGAGGGCAGAGAAAATGCCATAGAAAGTCTTACACCAGCTGAAAAACTCTGAGCTCTAAAAGCTCTCAAAAATACTTATATACATGCTCCTCTAGCATGCAGGCTTAGGATTCAATCCAATTCTCATAAATTAGGGTTACAATAGATTTGCATAAACAATTTTAGAACCCTAAAATTGTCAATTTTGCTCATTAATGCATTCAAAAATATCCTAGAAGATTAGATATATCTTTAAAAGTAATTCCCATCATCATAAATGTGAGTAGAGAAGTCGATTCAACCCATCTCTCTATCTACAACTTGATAAATCATGCCACTACCATGGACTCTGAGATCAGATCTTTTGAATATTTGAATATTTAAATGTTAACAGTCACAGTTGGTGCAGAATTCTCGATCAACGACCCAGATTTAAATCTTTAATAACTTTAAAACATGGTTGTTGATCTCCTTTTCTTTAGTCATTACTGTCTTTACCTTGGTCCACCATGGACACATGTCAGCACAACTTAATGCCTTAATCGATAGATTTTGAGCATTTTTTGACCAAGCCATTATGCCAACCGTCTGATCAAAAAGGACTTGATCAGTCTTTACTTTCCTTTGTTTGAAGTTTCAACCTGTGTGAGTGAGAGACAAAGCCTTTCTCTTGGTTAGTCACATACTCACAACACCCTTTTGATTTTGTCTTTAACCAATGCGAGTGAGCGACTGCATAAAAATCCATTTGCTCGTGCGATCACAACACTTTTCTTGTTAACTGCTAAATTTGAGCGAGTGAGCGATGGAGCACAACTCCTTCGGTCACACAGTCATAGTGATTTTCTTGTTTTATCTTCAACCTATGAAAATGAGTGATTACTAGCTCATGTTTGAATTTTCTCTTTATCACACACTCGCACAACCTTTTGACTTGATCTTTTGTCCTCGCAAGTGAGCGATAACCCCTTTTGAGAATATATCACTAGCTACATCACTCACTCGTAGTCCAAAATTTGCTAACCACTAAGCCTTGGTGAGTGAGTGATGACATACAACTTCCTTTTCTCACACACTCTCACAACTTTCATTATCAAATGCTAAACATGAGCGAGTGAGTGATGGAGCACAGCTCCTTTGGTCACACACTCGCGAGCTCAAAGGCTTGAAGTGAAATTTCATGGTGAGTGAGCGATGGAAACAATTTCCATTAATTGCACACTCGTGAGCTAGATGGAAACATTATGCAAAATCATCATGAGTGCATGACCGCATGATAATCCATTCACCCACTCACTCAAAAAGCTAAATGACTTCATAACAAATACAGCATGACTGCATGACTTTTTATCATAAATTCAGTGCAACTGCACTACTGAACATAAAAGGTGATCGTAGTGGACAAGCTTAACACACGTGCAGAACATGAACCTTAAGTGGCCAAAAAGGTAATGAGAAAACATAATGACCACTAAAGAACCTAGGGTTTAAGAGGCATCAAGGGTGTTTTTGCATATGAAGGGTTTAAAACTAGACCTAGAACATGTAGAGGAGCAAGATCAGGACCAGGCAGAACACAAAAACATACAAGCTGGGCTCTACACTCGTGGGAGGCACATTTTTCTCCACTTGTAGCCAAAATTGTCATGTAATGGGAA
The DNA here is from genome assembly GCA_018584345.1 of Thuja plicata. Lineage (NCBI taxonomy): Eukaryota > Viridiplantae > Streptophyta > Pinopsida > Cupressales > Cupressaceae > Thuja > Thuja plicata. The sequence continues at coordinate 2,118,606 of MU226906.1, forward strand.
ATTTTGGGTAACACAGCTCACATGGTTCATGAAAGATTTAATCTCCACCTCTCTTCACAAATCAATCCTAACCTCTCATTCCTCAAATTCTTCTATAAATAGAATGAATTTTGAGCTCAATGGGCCCCTAGTTTTAGAATTTGATTTTGCAATCTTATGTTGCTCATATTCTTAGAGATTTTTAAATGCATTTTAGCTCAAACATTTAGAATTGTTATAATCTTTCAATTGGAGCTCTAAAATGAACTTTGATTAAGCATTTAGCCTGCATTTTAGATAAATCTTTCATTCTAAGCATGATGTTGTCATTGATCTATGCATAATTTGAGGGAAATTATAGCATATTTCATACTTTTCTTAGATAGGGAGAAATATATCAATTTTGGTGATTGATATGTGTTCTAACTCTTATATTTCATGTTATTTCACTAATGCAATGACATATTCAAGTGTTGTGTTGTAGCTAGCAGATCCACAAAATACACACATAGAATGAACCATCTATTTTTAAAGAAAAGTGTTTGATTAATTTTCTTTGTAGGCACTTAACATCAAATTTTAAGGTTGATCCTTGATTTCATTAGAGGATTATGCTCTTTTCCCTTTGGGAAAATCAGAAACTCAAACGTGAAATTGAAAATTGGTCTTTTATTTGAAGGAATAAACACTTGTTTGGAGTTATTGATAGGAGAATATATTATTGAGTAGGAGATTATGCTCTTTTCCCTTTGGGAAAATCAGAAATGTAGACCTCTTTTCAATGCCAATCCTCTTTTATTGTTTTCATCCTTTAGTTGGGCCTATGAGTGAGGAAAAAATCTCTTGGAATGACCCATGTGATAATGAGGTGTGAGAGACACCACTCCAACTCATGTCAATCAAATTTACTCTTTCAGGCTAAAGCCTCAAGAGTCAGTTGGCATTTGAGCTTATAGGTGGCTCACGTCCAACATAAGTGCGGCCTAAGGGTCTTAATTATGTCTATGTGACCACTTTTGTCAAGATTATCTATGGGGATATACACCTAAATCATTCTTTCACAAACATAGAGGATACAATTGAATGGAGAACCTTACTAAAAACTCTAGGCTTAGAAGCTACCCAGATCACCCCTAAAAGGTGATAATCCTTGTGCAAGGAAAATAGTAATTTCCCCAAGATAGTTATAATTTTGTGCCCCCATTTTCATTTGGAGTCGAATAATATGGCATCATGATTGCATCCATTGCATGCTTGGTGATGGTCGCATTCTTATTAACATTTGGGTGTGTACCTGAGTCTACGAGCAAGGATTTTCATGCTATGCCAATTTTGTAGGGATAGTGTGTGTTTGTACCCTAATAATCAAAAAATTCTAAACAACAAACAATCCCTATCAAGACATGAAAAAATCAATTTTCTTTGCATGTGTGTGTCACTAATTGCATATATCAAAACACCTTCACAAGCATTTCAAAAATGGGTGAGTCCTCACATACGATGGTTGTTCCTTTGCACAAAAGTTCTCACAAAATCACTTTGCTCAAAAATTTGGGTCATAGAACATTGTCTTTGGTTCTTGTACTCTTGTTTGTAAAAACAAAGGTCATTAGTATGCTACTCACATCAAGATCACTTCAATAGTGAAGGTCCTAAAACATCTATTTCTAGTCCAAACATCACAAAGTGCTCAAAAAAAATCAAACCTTGGTTCTTAAGAGACCAAACTATCTATTTTTATTTCAATCACTTAACGCTACTTTCAATTGGTCATATCAACCTTCTTTGTGTTTATAGATCACTATCAAGGTCAATCTAACCTTCATCAAGATCTTAAACATTATCAAAACTACATCAACAACTTTTAACCAAACTTTGACCAATTGTGAAGACAGTATATCAAACATTGAAACTATAGGTGATAGGTTGCTCATCTTTGCAAATAAAAATTCATCTAATCTTACATGCTATGGAAAAGAAGTGGTCATTTTGAACAAATAGATGCTACAAGTTTTCCTTAGATACACATTGGACCTGAAATACAACAAGAACAAGATCAAGATCCATTTTTGGCTTTTTGAGCTAGTGATTCGGAAACTAAGAATAACAACAACATTATCAACAAAAATAACAACAACATGGATGGAATCAATAATGAAAGGTCTAATCATACCAATAATTATGAAGAGATAACCAATGAGTTCATTCAAAAATTCCAACAAGACGCAAGGTTCAAAAGATCATGGATAAAGTCCTAATGGTTGATAAGGAAAAATACTTCATGCATCTAGCTTCAACAGGAATCAAACTACCTCAAGATTTTGATATGGAAAAACTTAAGACACAAGAAGAGGAAAATCCCATGACTCTCCTTGTTAAATAGGTAGAAGCACTGAAAACTCAACTTCATGACATACAAAAATAAAAGGACACCATACCAAGGAAATACTCTATGAGTGCATTTTGTCGTATGCCTTTTGATCAAAGTATACACATTCTGGCATTTCCACCCAATGTGGATATACCTAAATATGACAAATATACAAGATTCATAGACCCTCAAGATCATATACAAGAGTTCTATACCCTTATCATGGATTTAATTCATGAACAAACATATCTCATGAGATTATTTCCTTGCAGTTTGAATGGACAAGTAGCAAAGTGGTTCTCTAAATTACCTCATGGAATAAAAAATCTTGAAGAACTCATGGAATGTTTCATGCAAAATTACTCATATAACATACAAAATCCTATTAAAATGATTGACTTGTGTAGCACAAAATAGAGAATTGGTGAGCCTTTCATATCTTTCTTACAAAAAATGGATACGAATGTTTGCACGATATCCTCGATTGATTCCAAAAACAGAAAAGATGGACATTTTTGTGAATAACTTGGTTACAAAAATGAATCATTACATCCAACTACAATGCATTCCAACATTTGATAAAATTATTGAGATGGGAATTAAAATTGAAGATACCTTGGTACAGAAAGGAGAACTTAAAATCTATAAAGAAACTAAAGGTTCTTTCAATACAACTAACAATGGCAACCAAGACAAATCAAAGTATTGGAACAAGAATCAAAATGTTTTGAATGGTGGAGTAGTAGATGCTCACAATGTAAAACTAAAGCAACCAGCATTTAATCTATCTACTACTACTCCTAAGAATCCTACCATTACGTCTAATGTATGAGTCAATTAGGACAACAATCATCAAAAGCCGCCTTTTGCATATACTCCTAAACAGATATTCACATCTTTTGATGAGTCTTTGGAATCAGCATTACAAAAACTTGCCTCTCATAAGGTTATCACACTACCAGAATCACAACCTTATGAACCACCAGTTAAGCCTAAATGGTGGAATGATGCACATTATTGTGATTACCATCAAAACAAAGGACATAGAATGAACGAGTGCATGAAACTGAAACACTTGTTACAAGACTTGATTGAAAGTGAAGTTATTACAGTGGATGGTCATAAAACAAATGAATATCACATATCTTTTAAGTCACCCTTTCCTAACTATGAGAAGGGAGAAGAATCCAATGTGAAAGGAAATCAAGTAAATTATGTGTATTCTCATGATAATACCATTAACATGTTAGAGGATTCAGATCAGAGAATCAATGTGATCATAATCAAGGAAAAACAAAAGGTTGAATCTACTAATGTAGTAACAAGAGGACATGCCAAAGTGGTCCTAAAAGGAGATTCTTCAAAACTACCTACATCATCAAAACCTACAACAACTAAAAAAAATTCATCATCTCTCTCATCTAACTATAGTTTGGTTGATCAATTAAAAAGAACTCCTGCACAAATCTCAATTCTTGAATTGCTCAAACTTTCTCCATCATATAAAGAAATTTTGGAAAAAGCCTTGGTTGAAACAAATATTCCTGACAATGTGGACATAGATAACTTCCAAACCATGGTTGGACACTTGACTACACCTCACTATTTATCCTTTTTTTAAGAGTATGACAATTATTTGAGTCACCCTCGTAACATGCCACTACATATAGAAGTGCTAATTCACAGACATCGAGTGAAATGAATCTTGATAGATGGAGGAGTGGGTCTCAACATTTGCACTTTAGGTTTGATCAAGGAATTGGTATTCTTTTATGGAGACATTGATCCTAAGAAGAACATAACCATAAAAGAATATGATGATGAAGAAATATCATCCAAAGGGCTAGTCATGTTGCCAATTAGAGTGGGACCTATGGAAATAAATGTGGTGTTACAGGTGCTTGATCTTAATCTATCATATAGCATTCTCTTGGGAAGACCTTGCATACACAAAATGCAAGTTGTCCCTTCTACCTTTTATCAATGCTTAAAATTCCCATGTAATGGAGAAGAGATCACTATTCCAACTCACACAAGTTATTTTCAATCTTGTAACAATGTGTGTCAATCAAATGAAAGGATGGTTCCACATAACAGAGAAGCTACTAGAGAACAATCCCCAAAAATTTCAAACTCAACACTGCTACGAGACTTTGAAAAGAAATTAAAACTACATTATAATGGGATGGGGGAATACAAGATTGATCAATTACTCTTTGTAACAACATTACCTTTGTCACCAAGATCAAAAGGGAGACCGTTATCATCTATAATGTCAGCAAAACCTAAAACAAAAACAATGTACAATGGAACTTTTGTGAAAGGAAAATTAGTGGTAGAAGAAAAAGAGGATGTTGAGGTGTTAAGTTGGCTATTTAAAGACAAATATGAATCTCATCAAAACATCAAACATGTCCAAATCGCAACTAAATAGTATGGATGTGGTCTACACATCATGAAAAGAATGGGATATCAAGGACAATGGCCCCTAGGAAATTATAAGGAGGGTCTTGTTGAACCAATCTTAACACAATATAGAAATCCCAAAGACAAAATAGGCATAGGGTATTCCGAAGAATCATAGATACCCCTCATCCAAGATGGACCAATCTTTGATGAAGAATGAGAAGAATCAAAAAATGAAGTTGAATTAACACCTCATTCATATGAACAATTATTGCATATTCATGATGAAAATCCTCATTATCAAGGTGAATGCTACATTCCTTCATTTTTTGGAACTCAAGAAACAAAAGAGGATGAAGACACAAACATGCCATTACTAGAGAATCTAACCCTTAATGGTATTCAAACTGAAATTCAAGAACATCATTCTGATGAGGGAGATAATGAACAAGAAAACCGTCATCCCAACTAGGGAGAAAGGGTAACACCTACTCATGTTCTAGACCTTGGTCAGTCCTTGGAAACATATTCTAATGAATATTAATGGGACTCATTCTCTAATGCCACTATGGATATAGAGATAGATGTGATTCATCAATATGTTCCTCATCTTGAGAGAGGAGAAAGTTCTAATGTTGCTTATCATCCTAACATAGCTATAGAATCACAAGATATTGTGAGACCCAAAATTATTGATGCTAACACAAGACTATTGATAGATTCTGAAGAGTTCCAACACATACTAGTAAGGTCATATCTTAATAGAACAAGACATCAAGAGGGACAAAGCTCAGGTATCCGACCATTCAAATTTGGTTCCCACAATATAAATGATGACTCAAGTGAAAATACTGAGGAGTGAGGAGCTTCTTGATCTAAACACTCTTCTAAAGGGTATTTTTATAGACCTCATCGATACATTCAAACCTGATGATCACAACTCAGTCCTCATTCTTGAGATTAGAAAAAACAACCCAGCCAATACTCTTCATCTCATTTATCCTGACCTGATTGACTGGACCTTGTCTGAGCCCATGGATATACATGTATTTCCTAATGACCATGCTATAGCTTGTTATCTCAATGTGATAGAACCCATAACATCTTCCACTAGAAATTCTAATGCTAGGGAGGATATCAAGCTTTCCAGTCGCAAAAATAAAGAAAAAATCAATCAAAGATCTGAGAGTGAAAACAATTCTTTTAGTAGTCTTAGATCATCAAAAAGATAAAATAAAGGACATATTCGATAGTAAAAACCTCACTTAGGCACTAGAATATGGGAAACTTGATATTCTACCTGATCACTCCCAAGAATGGTCTGCAGTTCTCATAGAACCTACTCAACCAATTAATCTTTATACAAAGGAGAAACCGCAAATCATACACATTGCTCAATATTTATTTGATGAGGAGAAGGAAGAGTTTACACTTTTTTTTAAGGAAAAGAATATTAATTTTGTGTGGTCTTATTCTGACATGTCGGGGCTTGATCCTAGTTTAATTATGCATCATTTATCTATGGCTCCTGGAATAAAACTTGTCAAGCAAAAAATAAGGAAGATGCATCCACACATTGCTCTTTTAGTGAAAGAAGAACTAGAAAAAATATTAAAAATAGGATTTATAAGAGCCATTGCATATGCGGAATGGATATCTAACATTGTTCCAGTATCAAAACATGACAAGTCCATCAAGGCGTGCACCGATTTTCAAGATGTTAATAAAGCATGCCTGAAAGATGATTTTACTTTACCAAGCATAGATGTCACTATGGATCTCATAGCAGGATATGAGATGTTGTCCCTAATGGATGGATTCTTCGGATATGATCAGATAAAAATTTCTCCAGAAGACCAAGATAAAATAGCTTTTACTTGTCCATGGGGAACTTTCTGTTGGAATGTTATGCCCTTTGGACTCAAGAATGTAGGAGCAACATATCAAAGAGCAATGACAGTGATTTTCCATGATATGATGCACAAGAACATGGAATATTATGTGGATGACACTTTAGGGAAATCTCATCATTGCAAAGATCATCTACAATATTTATCCAAAATCTTAGAAATAATGGAGAAATTCAAACTTTACTTGAACCCAAAAAAGTGTTCATTTGGGGTTACCTCAGGAAAACTACTAGGATACATTATTTCAGCTAAAGGAATTGAAGTTGATCTAGAAAATGTCAGAGCCATCATTGAGATGCCTCCACCTAAAACTATCACTCAGGTGCAATCGCTACAAGGAAAACTACAATCAATCCAGAGATTCATTTCTCAATTAGCTGATAAAGCTCAACCATTCACCAAGTTTATGCACAAAGGTATCACACATAAGTGGGATGAAGCATGTGAGACATCATTTAATCAAAAAAAGCAATATCTGGTAAATCCACCTATCGTGATGGATCCCATAGCATGAAAACCATTGCTATTTTATGTTTCAGTGACTAATACCTCACCGGGGGCACTATTGGCACACCAATTAAAAAATTAGTTCTAGAAGTATTATTTGTATCTCAAAAATTTAGGCATTATGTGATGGCACATTCAATCAAGTTGGTGGCCAAGATTGACCTGCTGAAATATCTCCTGAACAAAGCAACCTTAACTGGTAGATTGGCCAAGTGGGTGATGATACCAAGTGAGTTTGATATTGAATGTGTTGAAAGGAAAGCTATTAAAGGATTAGTCATTGTGGATCAAGTAGTAGATGCACCACTATCAGGGGATATTCCTTTAACTATTGATTTCCCATATGAATCAATCCTAATTATTACAGAGCACTCATTGAAGATGCATTTTGATAGATTATTCACACATCATGGATCTGGAGTAGGTATCATGTTCATATCTCCTCAAGGATACAGTATACCTAAAGGCTACAAGATTTTATTCTCATGTACTAACAATATCATGGAATATGAAGGCTTGGTAATGGACTAAAGATGACACTAGAATGGCAGATAATGTCATGCCCAAAAGTTGGGCAAAAAAAACACACGAACAAAAATTTTAAATAACGCCTTAAAATAGGATATTAAAACTACGCAAGGGTAGCATGCGCACGCAACATGGAGCAAAGGTAAACGATAACCGGAATAGGTCTCAAGGAGAGGAATAGCTACCACGACTATCCTAAGTGATGCCTAAAGTTCCCAACTGGAACTGCACGCAAAACAAGGTAGTTGACAGAAAGTCAACTAGAGTCGATCAAAAGGGTCGACTAAACGCTAAAAAGGTGGAAGGTGCAAATGGGTTCGCTCACACCCAAAAGAAAAGTCATGCACGCAAAATGAGACGATTGACTAAAAGTCAACTGGGTTGGCCAAAAAAAAGTCAACCCTCACAAAAAGGCACGAAACTGAAACCCTAGGTTCCAGAGAGCACAGGGATCACCTAGCGCAAAAATTACATCAATCGGGCAAGGTTTGACTACGTTTGTCCAAAAGTCAACCGGGCTCGAGGCGGGTCAAAGGTAGCAGTAATGCCTATAAAAGACGTATATCGCGAAGCAAAGGGGTTGTAATGACCCCCAAATCGATACAACAATAACTGAGTTGAAATAATTTTTAACTGAATAATTTAATTAACGCTTTAAATCTTATATT
>MU226906.1:2134304-2185950 GCA_018584345.1 Thuja plicata
CATATTACACTCATGTATTTAGATTCATATAAAACTTCAACATAAGCAGTAACTAAATCAAAACATAATCATCTCATAAGTTCCCTGATTACAAAATCAGGTGTTGAATATATAACATAGGATTCCAGCGATCCTCAAAAGTATGAAAAGTCTCGCTGATAGCCAAAGCATGACTAAGTACATAATCACTGGAAGCATGAAACAAAATAGCAGTGAAAACAAGGACTGTTTGAGGTGGGTCTCACAAATAACAACACTACATGTCTATGGTGATTCCCAACTTGTCATAAATCAAATCTCTAATGAATATTAGACTAATGATGATAAGCTCGTGCCACACAAAAAAATGGCGGATGACTTGAAGCGGTATTTTATTGGCATAACATTTGAACAGATTCCTAGGTTAAACAATCAAGTGATTGATGCAATGGATAATCTTATGTATCTTATAGAATTATCTAATAATCAAGCACAGTATGAATTCCTAGTGGATGAGTTACCTTATCCTTCCTATAACTGTCCTGACTCCAAGCTAGTTTGCCAAATCGTAGGTTGTGACTCCCCTCATTATGGACCTATATGTACTTATCTTGAAGCCAATGCTTTACCTGAGGGTATATCCAAGAACCAAAAATACAATCTTATTCATCAAGCCTTCAAACATGTGATCATCGTGGATGATTTGTATCAAAGAGGTTTCGATGGTACCTTAGTAAGATGTTTAGATCTCAAAGAATCAAACAATGCTTTACATGAAGTCCACAAAGGTATTTGTGGATCGCATTAGAATGGTCTTACTCTAGCTAAGAAACTCTTGTGTATTTGATACTTTTAGCCTACAATGGAGAAATATGTTGTTAAGTTCTCAAAATCTTCCAAAAAGTTCCACATACATGGCAATCTTATTCATGCACCAACATGAGAATTTTTACCCTTTATTACACACTATCCTTTTCATTAGTGGGCTTTTGATCTCATTGGGCATATTTATCCATCATCTTCTAATGGTCACAAGTTTATCATTACAACAACTAAATATTTTACCAAATGGGTTGAAGCTATACCCTTGATCATGGCAATAGGAAAACAAATATTATTGTTTATCTTCAACTACATCATTTTTTGGTACGGTCTTCCTTCGTCAATTGTGAGAAACAATGGTAAAATTTTCAAAAACAAGGATGTGAAAAAACTTTGCAACAAGTTTCAAATCAGTTAGAAGTTCTCCTCTATCTATTATCTTCAAGGAAATGGACAGGCAGAGGCCAGCAACAAGAGCATCCTCAAGATTCTAATCTGAACTATTAATGATACTGGTAGGGATTGGTATCTTCAAATCAATCTGGCTTTGTGGGCCTATCAAACAAGTATCAAAACCCCAACAGGAGCTACTCCTTATTCTTTGGTTTATGGTGTTGAAGTAGTTCTTTCAGTTGATGTAGAAATTCCATCCTTGAGAGTATCTTTAAGAGGGTTAATCATAGATTATGACTACAGGGTTTCATGGTTACAACATCTTGAACTGCTAGCTGGAATATGTCAAGATTCTTTTAAACATCTACAAGGATATCAGAAGAGAATGGAAAAAGGATACAATAAGAAATTTAAACCTCGTGAGTTCCAAGTAGGATATCTAGTGCTACAAGAAAATAATAGAAATCAAAAACATGCAGAAAAGAAGGGCAAGTTTGAACCTAAATGGTTAGGGCCTTTCATAATCACAACAGTATCTAACTCTAGGTCTTATCAATTAGCTACCATAGAAGGAGATGCACTTCCTGATCTAATCAACTCCAATCATCTAAAGAGATTCTATGCCTAAGATGTTGTCTATAGCTATGTACAGTGGAAAAGATTATGAAAAATACAAAAACAATGGAAAAAGTCCTAAAAAAAATCCTAAAAAGTATAAAAAGAAGATGAAAAAATTATTTTCCTAGTGCAAACCTGGCAAATAGGCGCTTGGATGATATCAAAAATCTCAAAAATACAAAAAATAAAAAAGAGAAAAAATAAAAAAGAGCAAAAAAATCAAAAAACAAAAAATCATGCCTTGGTGAAAACCTGGTATACAAGTGCCTTGGTAGCAAAAATAACATTCCTATGAGTGGTGAAAACCTGGTAAACATGCACCATTTGTCATCTCGCTGCTTCGTCTATCAAAGCTTCGATATCTCTTCAGTAAGTGCTTCAAGGCCTTTGAACCAATACAAGAAAGAATGTATTCCTATTTGATTGCTACATCACTTCACTATCATCACTATGGTTTGGAATCCAATCATATCTTTCTTGTGAATGTACAATTTCAAATTTTCTTCAAGGAAATCAATTCAATCAAAGGTAATTATCAATACCACCTCAATCACTTCAATCAAAGGTATTTCTCAATACCACCCAATCAATCAACCAACGATATTTCTTCAATACCATCAACCAACCAATCACGCAAAACTATTTCTCAATACCACAGATCAAGTTACATCTCATATCAACAAAGGAAACAGTGTTTCTTAAACACTCATACTATCATCAACATGGTCATATTGAATCTATCAATGAGAAACACAAGTACAAATATGATCAGTCTTGTCCTATTCTTGTATGAATTATGGCTTCTGAGTGACTCTATGATGTGTCTATTCTAGAGAAAGAATGAAAGAGTTGGGATATTTTTATTTGCATGACTATTTGTTCGTTATTGGTTTTCTGCTTATCATATCTCTTGAGTGTTTTGATAATGCTATGAATGCTAGAAACATAAGGATAAGGGGCATGATATTTTATTTTATTTCTTCTTGTGATCTACATTGGTTTTTGACAAGGTCTATGATGAAAAATCCAAAGCTACATGAAAGGATCTAACTCTGAGATCAAAGGAAACACCTATGTTATATTGATTTCTGTCTTTATTGATTGTTGATTATCATATCTCTAGAGATATTCCATGAGTCATTGTACTAGAACATCAAGGAAGGTATATGATATTTTCTTTGTTTGTTGTGTGTTTGTTAATGCAATTGATACTCAGGACATCACAATCTATTATATCTTGATGCTTGTGTCAAAATGCAATATCAAAACTTAAAATCATTAGTATTCATGTCATCATAATAAAGCAATTATTCATGGTGGTTGTACTAAAACAAACATCTTACACAATTCATATTCATATTCTCATAGTCACTTAAGCACTAGTGATTGTTTTATGTACTTGTATCAGAGAATGGTGATATTCATACTAGCATTATTATTTGCATATCAGTGTTGATTGTCTAAAAAATGGGGTTCTCAAAAAGCTCAATAATGAAACAAAAGTACAAAATGAATGACATGAAAATGGAAGCTGCATTTGCATTTTAGTGTTGCATTGCATTCTAGGAGTTGCATGGATTTTATAAGAACTGACGTTGTGAAAGGATATAAATAACATACGTTTAAAGAGGAAAAAGAAAACTTCAAAACATTCAACAAGATATCATTTATCTTATGATTAAGTATCTAATCACTGAAATAAAATTTAAAAAAAATCATCATTTGCATAATCATAAACATTGCATTTCATTTACTATCATTAAAATCCATACATATGCATCCATATCATTAACCTAACATCATATTTATGCATCAAAAACATACAAAAACAAATGCATCCATCCATTTGCATCCATAGCATAAGGAAATCAAAGAAAGTGCTCAAAGCATAATCATTATCATCTCATAAAGCATAGCATATCAGTGAAAAAGATACAATGAAATCAAAACATGAGAATGTCATCACATATTGAATAATTTCCATGAGATACATTTTACAAATCAAGAAAAAATGGTGCTAGATCATAGAAATATCAATACATCATCATGAAAAATGAAGATAATATCTCAAATCAATCAAGTTTGACTGGTTGTATCATCCCCTGGTGGTCCTTGTGGAGGAGCATCTGATCTACTAGGTATGGGACCCTCTAACTGTGTCGAGGCTCATGAGAAAGGTGTAACTCTAGTAGTAGGATTTGGTACTGCTGAAAAATATGTGGACTAATAATAAGATGCTATATTGCACTGTAAAGTGACATCTCTATGTGAAATATCCAATGCTCTATCTCTGTCAACTAACTAAGCCTGTAATACTATTATCATGGTCTGCAACTGACCTTTGTCTCTATCTACAGAGCCGTGCAGTCAAAGTTGCATCACCAGTACCCTGTATTGGTACACCTATAGGCCTAGGCCCTGGTACCTATACACCTATGGGACTTGTCTATCCTATACTCGGCTGAAGAGGTGGGGTACCCATTTGAGAACCAATCTGAACACCTAGATGAATCCTTGTCCTAGTAGATCTTGTCACCCTCACCTGGAGTAGAACCTGTATAGAATTAGTAACATGAGTCACAGAAGACATCTATCCTAAAGCTATAACCTATGTAGCTAGAACTTGTGTGGAAGAAACCTATAAAGCAGAAGGAACCTATGCAAAAGGAATATGTTCACTAGATGGTGCCTGGGTAGCCACTGGATGTATCAGACATGTAACCCAAACTTTGACATGTGTAGGCTGACCACCATGACCTCTACCACCACTCTCATCACTACTACTAGAGCGTCTATGAGAAGTATCCCTGATGGCTCGACCACCTCTATCATCATCACCACCATCGTCAGCCTCATCAATCATCACTGGAACTGCCTCATCAGGAGAGGGCAATCGTGGAAATGGATGTTGTACAAAATATGAAAGATCCCAACATCTATGATATCAAGATAAATATCCCAACACACAAGTACTAATCATTGATGCTCAATAAAGGTAGTCTAATATCTCAATCTAGGGCCCCAATGTGCCTCCTCATCCCAAGACCAAGCATAAGTTGTCATTCCCTGGGGTATCGGTTGTGACATACCATACTAATGTAAGACATGTGTAACCATGAATCTCTCAACAACATAGATGGTACATCCAATCAGGTACCACTCTATACAAACAAAAGGCATATCTCTCCTATTTCTCCTCCACTCCTCACAGTCTAAGTACAGATGCCAAATCATGATTGTCAGATCATCTAGTGCTCATCTCCAGTACTCCAAGTTTTCCAGGTGGGGATACACCATATCTCCATCATACATATACATGTAGGGAGAGCTTGGCTTACAATTTTGAGCCACCATGAGATGTGTAACTAGGATATGATCCCATGCCCATATCTGTAATAGTATCAAACTAATAGAAAATGATCTATCATGCCGATAGACCACCTGGTGCAAATCATGATATAGATGAGCTAGGAGATAGGTACCGTAAGATAAAAAACAAGGACTCTATAGTAAATCCTCAACTAATATACCCTATCCAATAGAAAAACCTTGTGCACTCTTATTTGGAACAAGGAAACTGCCAATCAATCCTGCTACCATGCCTGGTAGTGCAAGACCCTATCTCTCTAGTCGCTCCCAAGTTATATGGTGCTCTACCACCAATGGATCTTGAGATACTCTCACACAAACATCTATACAATCTTGCCTATTCAAATCATAGTAGGGAAGCTCTCCCATAACTGTTATGCAGAGGACCCTCCATACATCCTCAGGTGTAAAATTGATCTCACTAGTCAGAAGGTGAAAGGTGTTATGCTCAAAATTCCACCTCTCTATCAGTGGAGTTAGTAAATTGTGGTTCACCCTATACTCAGGCATATCTAACAAAAATCCTAGACCATAGTGGGAAATGTCTCTATGGTCCTCAATAGATAATCGTTGAGTCAATCACAAAACTTGGGAATATGGTGTTTGTGTATGTAATGTGATGGTCTCAACCTATAAAGGTAAAAACATTGAAGAATCAGACTTGGGGAAAATAGGGTACACTCAATAGATGACTACTCTAACAGGTTCAAGACAGCCATGACATCCAAATTTTTCAAGTTTTCAGACTTAAATACTTATTTTTCAGCCCACTGTCCCAAAAAATATATTCCTTGGGCTACAAATGCTATTTAACCGGAAATTATGGTTAAATCACTAGAAACAATACATAATCCTAGAAATGATGTTTCTTGGATGGGAAAAGATATCTTAAAAACTGAAAATGACATGTCCCGAGAAATGATATTTCATTAACGTCAAACACTATTCTACATATTGGAAATGCTAAAACAAACAGGAAATTATTTTCTACCTACTAAAAATAATTTTCTATGGAAAACAAAGGAAATTTGCAAAATCAAAGCAAAAACAAGCATTAATTTCAAAATTGAAAGCAAGATTTTGATGACATATCACTGGAGGGTAGTGGGTAGGTCCCTTGTGTCATCGCACAGTCTTGAATTGATGATTATGTAGGGGGTGAAACATCTTCTCCCTCAAAGCTCTGCAATTCTCTCACTGTGAATAGTAAAAATGAATACTAATTTTTGAAATTTTACCCTGTTTAATCTCATTTTTTGGGGTAATTAATTTCAAACTTTTAACCCATATTATTGCTCATCTATTTCCCTCTTTGGCTCTAACTTCGTCATACGGAGTCCAATTTCAACCAAAAAAGAAGCAGTTTCTTCGTGGTTCTGACCACTATCTTTTATATTGGAATAAAAATCTTCATTCCACTCTTATCATTCTCATCCAGATGTTTTTATCTTAAAATCAAGCCAATCTCATGTCCATTTTTATTCCAAGGGGCCATTATCAATCAATCTAATCAAGCAATCTTATTACCAAATCTTTTCAAACAACTGGGGCATCATCAAGTTCTAATTTGACTTTGTAATCGATTAGATAAATCAAATTTCCAACAGCTGGGGAAATCTTCATCAGACATTATATCAAATCAACATTATCAAATCCTAGAATGAGTGATTTCATCATTTCATATCAAATTTCTCATTCTTATCATAATTCAAGTTGTAAACATAATTGGAGATATCAATTTCAATACTCTGCATCAAATTGATAGTATCTTCATTTGAAATAATCAAAATCTCAAATAGTGATTAATTTCAATGCTTCTTATCAAGTTGATTCTTTTGTTCAAATATTTTCTAGATATCAGTTTCATTACATGACATCAAACTGGTTTTATGGTGAATCTTTCTGAATCATGCCTTGGAGATATCAGTTTCATTGCATCACATCAAACTGAGTATCGGATCAAGATTTCAAACATCGTTGTAATAGTAATCAGTTTCATCGCTTCACATCAAATTGATTAGGTATTATTATCCTCAACAATCAAAAAAGTAATCAGTTTCAATGCTTCACATCAAATTGATTATTCTGGTCTTAATCTATTATCTGACATCAACACCTAGGGAAATCAATTTCATCGCAACACATAAAATTGATCTCCTAATTGCTACATTGGTCTCATCAAATGATCAAGAATCTCCAATAGCTTCAATTTTTTTTTGTTTAATCAAGTTCAGAATCAATTTCTAATCAAGAGTAGTTGCATCGCTTTATATCTAGCTATTTGATCGCTAGTCAACAACAAGATGTTCTTTGAATCAACACATTGATTGCATGTCAATTCAAAGAGGGGCAAATGTAATCACCTAAAAATGGTCTGATAAACTCAGAAGCCCTAATCTGAAATCAAGTCCCCCAGGTCCTAATCAAGAATGTCAATTCAAAGATAATCACAATTATATAATTAAACTAGATTCGTTTAAATATATAATTCAACAAAAATCAACAATCCAAGATCACTCACAAAGAGGCATTCATCAAAAGGCATTAATTCTTCAATTAACATTGGGGAATTAAATCAAATCAAAATTTTAAATACATGGCTAAGGAAATTAATTAAAAGGAATTAATTAATTAAAGTTATTAATATTCCTTCAACATACCTCAAAATTCAAGCCTCTAACCAATGAGAGGTGATCACATGGATCAAACAAGCTTGCATCTTAGCCATCCCTCATGGATGCATCTCAACCATTGAATTCAAATTAAAATTTGGAGCCTTTTCCCTCCAAGAAAAATCTATATAATGAAGCCTTTCTAAGCTTATTTCATATAGGAGCATAGTTAATTTAAGCATAGAAATAATGTCAATTTCATTCTAGAATTAATATAGTTCATCTTTAGCAAGCTACTATAGTTCAATTTCGTATATTTGATCCAAATAATGCATAATTGAACATGTTTTTAAGCATTTTAGGCATTTTATCTTGAATCTTTCATTTCATGATTGTCAATTCTATGATCTAACATGCTTAATTCTGAGAGAAAATTCAAATTAGATTAAGAATCTTCATGACTTGGAAGCAATAATTTGATTTCATGTGGTTTTATGTTGATTTTATTGAATTGATTTTGCTAACCAATGATATAATGTGTTATTGAGTGGTTGTGTGCAGCATTCTTGCAGGTACAATTTACACATCAAAATTGTACAAAAATCTACATTTCATGCATGTTTTGAATTGTTGTTAATATGGTGTATGCATTTCAGTACAATAAATATAGTTCCTCATATTCTCTGTAGGGAACACTAATCTGAGTCTGCATTCACTCATACTATGTTTTGCAAATATCTACCCAAATACCTTATTTCACTTGTCTTTACTAATCGTAGACCTTTGGTTAGGATATGTGTTGTCTTCTACAGTTATGATTTCATAATAGTGAGCTTGCCCTAGTCATCATTTTTAGTTATAAGTAGTTGATAGTTTGATTTCTTCTTTTGTGAGTCTTGATTTATTGATCTAGTCTTGATTTGTGAATGTATTTTTATCTAGTTTTGTTAACCTTGACTCAGATAAGAGTCATTTGCATCTCCTCTTAGTTGGAAGTTATCTTGTTGTCACCATCATCGATCTTGGACTTAGTCAACATGTCAGTTTTTACTTCACCACCTGTCAAGCAATCAATGGATTCATGCCTATATAAACTAGAGGCTTTCTCAAACAATTTCAAGAAGAGAGACAACATGTTACATTTCATGTAAACCCTCTTTTCATAGAACAACCAGAAACCTCAAACAAGTCAATATCTCATCAAGGCAAGTCATCCAATTCAAAAATGCCAAGAAAAAGAAAAGGTTGAGAATGTTATAGATGTAGACCTTACAGTGTTAGTATTCAGGCTACTAATAATGAGCACTCCTCGAGTGAATCCAATCCTAATGAGGCCATTATTGCCGGATGCAAAAATGACAGAGACTTTCTCAAAATGATGAAAACCATCATAACTCAAGAGAAAGAACATTAATTTATAGAATTAGCATGACAAGGAACCAAACTTCCTCCTCAATACAGAGTTGAAGACATCATCGCTAAAGAGGAAGAAACTCCTTTAACACTAGTAACAAAACATTAGCAAGCCTTGCAAACTTAGTTGCAAGAAATGAAAAAGGAAAAAGACAAAAAAAAAACATGAAATATTCTATGGACACCATTTGTTCATTTCCTTTCAATAAAGACTTGTACTTACCTCAATTCCCATGCAGAGTTAAGATTCAAACATTTGACTAGTGCTCTGGTCAATCTGATCCACAAGATTACGTCTGAGAATTATGTGTTTTGTGCACCAAATTTATGCACGAACAGAAATACCTCATGTGTCTATTTCCCCAAAGTCTGGATGGCTAGGCCATGGAGTGATTTTCAAATTTACCCACAAGAATCAAAAATTTTGATGAACTGATCAATCTATTTTTACAACAGTATTTGTATAACATCCAGCATCCTGTGACAATGACTGATTTGTGCAATACCAAGAAAAAAATGGGAGAGCCTTTTCTAAAATTTCTTCAGCGATGGAGGAAATTATTTTCTCAATATCCACGTCTCATACCTGAATCTAAGAAGATGGATATATTCACTAATGCATTGAGCCCCAAGTACAACTTCCCCATACAGATGCAAGATATATCCACCTTTGACAAAATAGTGAAGAGTGCACTAGAAATAGAATATGTTCTTGTCAAAAAGGGGAGACATCACCCTTTACAAGGAAAGAAAGTATGGTTCCATTTCCAAGGATAAGAACAAGTATTGGAACAAAAATTAAAATGTGGTAAATGACAGAGTAGTTGACCATGTTTCTCCTCAATCAAAACTAGAAATCTTCAACCTAACAAGTGGAACAAAGGCCCTAAAATTTGTTGAGAATACCACTAAAACTCTTCCAAAAGGGACAAGTAATCTCATGAAAGAAAAACCTTGGTTCAAACACAAGCGTAACTTTGCTCCTCTAGCTGAATCATACGAATCAGCGCTCAAGACTCTTCTAGCAAATAAACTTATCACATTGCTAGACAAATCTGGACCATATAAACCTAAGGTGAAATCAAAATGGTGGAGCCATAATGACTACTGTGAATTTCACATGAATAAGGGACACAAGATTGAGAATTGTATGAGACTCAAGCATGAGATCCAAGATCTCATTGATAAGGAAACAATTATGGTTGGAAATCATGCAATGAATGATGATCATAAAGAATTTAAAAATTGTTTGCCTGAATATGAAAAAGGGGAAAGCTTCAAACAAGGCACCAGAATCAATTACACATATGGAACCAATGATGATAATGTTATACATATTCTTGAGCCAGTCCCTTTTGAATATTGTAATGTCATTATCCTTTAGAAAGATGAAAAAGAATCTAGAGTAGCTAATGTTGTGACCTACACACAATAAAATGTCACCCTAAGAGGAACTAGACCTTCCAACCCCTTTGCATCTATTAATCAATTAGCATATCAAAACCTTCCATAATAATGAACAAACAATTAATGATGACCATGTCTAATTCATCAAATTTGAAATAGTTGGCTTCGTTTCTGTAGTGCCACTCCAACCCCATCATTGTAAGAACGTAATATGACCTATGACCCTAGATTGCAAGTGAAATCAAGTAATTATACTTGATACTAAATACTTGTTAATGTCACTAGAAACATATCCTAGCATTAAGTGAAATACCATGAAGTTAGTTAATGCTCTTTGATGATATTTTACTATTATTTGATATTCGTATATGATAACGATGATGTTCACATGTTAGCTTGGATGGATTATGATTATATTGATGTTGATAGTAAATTATACTTTTGGTTTTACTAATGGAAGTAGATGTGAAATAATTCCACACTATTGCCTGAATATGTCCTTTAGCATAGATGTTATGGTAGCCTCATGGCATTGTAGGTTGCTTTCATGATGATGTTTATATTAGTCAATAAATGTAATGATTTATGGTACCAATGATGATTAATGATGTTAACACTAACCAATGACCCTTTATGAGATTTTATGCTATAGCGGATGATTAGTGACACTCAGCATGCTGGCCTTGGTAAGGCTATGGTTGTTATCACCACCACAATTAAATGGTAAGTAATGTATATTGATTATCTCTCTTGATAGCCCTTGTTATTTAAATATTGTGGCTGGTTATTATTGTTAATAAACAATTACATGATGTTGTTGAGGATTCCTTGAGATCATGGACATGCTTATGATGATGATCCATGATGGGTGTGCCTGAGGTGGAACAAATTCATAGTCACTTGCTTGAAAAATCCACACGATGTCTTGTTCCCCTCCTTTTCCTAATGTTGGTTGACACAGTATATGTGTACATTGCTTCAGCTATTGCACTAACTTGGTCAGGTACCAGACATCGACTTCACCTGGCTTCACAGGTCTGAGTGTGCCTATTTCCCCAATGGTGATTATTCGGAGATGTCACATTGGCCAATTTTCCCTAAGCCTAGCCTCGTTGTGCTAAATTAAGCACAATTTGTGTTTGTAAAGACCCTTATTACATCAACTTACCATCTTATGGTAATTCCAATGACACTAACCCTATGAGGATACCTGTAAAGAGTGTCTTTGTGTTTAAGTACATTTTGTATGAATTTCATTGCTAATTATGAGTTTATGTTTAAATTAATGATGCTATGATTTAATGGTTAATTTTGATTAAATAAGTTTAAATAGATTATTATATGACTTTGAATGATGATTTAATGTTTGGATAGTGTTCGGGGCACTTGAGAGTAATTGGGGTTGAAAAGGAAGTGATTGTTTATGAAATATGTGATTTAACGATATATTGAATTTAATAGTGTAAATGAATATTAAGTATTTGAAAGAGATTAACTAATATTTTTAAAAGAGCTAAATATGCCATATATGTGCTCATTTTGATAGGCATTGTATTAAAAACATAAATTGGACATTTGAGAATGTGGAATGTATCTTCTTAATTAGTTATTTTAAATGTTTTCAAAAAGAAAAGTGAGAGTCATTTAGTAAAAGTGAAAAAGAGTTTATTTTTACACTTAGTTTTATTTTTAGGATTTTTGAACTCTCTAAACCCTCCTACATTCCAAATTTGTTTCTTTTGTTCGGAGAAATTTATTGAAAATAATTTTTTGGGTAGGAGCTCAATGGATTAGTCTCCTCAAATTATTCTTGTTGTCCAAAGGATCAAAGCTAGGATTGGTTTTGTAGCTCTGTAGGCAGGCTCAAGTGTTTGGAATAAGATCTCAACATATGAACATGAAGAGGGACTCAGGTATGCAAGTGCAAGCCATGTTTTTTTTTATATTTATTATTTGAACATTGTAATAAACATTATTGTTCTAAGTAGATGTATTGTCAGTTCAGATTTTTAGATTATAAAAAAAAAATTGTGCATATTAGCTTGTGTTGAGTAGATTAGATAGGTTGTGTGATGTCCAATATAGTGTTTCTATTTTTGGGCATTACATCTGGTATCAAAGCCCATGTTCATACATTGAAATCTCTTTTTTATGCTCTCATTGTGTTTGTTGTGAGTGATGTGTAGTTGTGCTATGTTACAATGGTTTTCTCTCCTTGCTTATATGCCTTAGCATGACGATAGATGGTTGAGATTACCAACCCTATTTTTTAGTTTGTTGAGGAGCTTACATCCTAGGCCTTTTCCTTTATCCTCTCCATTGGAGTGTGAACCTTAGTTGAGAATATCCCAAGGATGGGTGTGTTTGTCCCCTCATGTCCTTAGTTGTAGATATCCTTGTGTGTTCCTTAGTTTTCTTATGGGAAGGTGGTGATGATCTTGGAGATAGTCTTGATGTGCCTATTTTGTACATTCTTTTCTTAGATTAAAGATGGATACTTTGACTTTATTTTTATTTCCTACTTGTGCTATGCCTTACTGTTGCAAGTAATTATTGATTTGATATCATGTGTCCCTAGATCATTTATAAATTTATAAGTGCTTAATGAATGTAAGAGATAGACATTTGATAAATGGTTGATTATGATAATTGTTTAAGAATAATTTTTGCATCTCTATTGTTGTAGATGGTGTGCTCGGAAGTAATCACTTTTTCATGTACACTAGGTTGAAATGATAAATGCTTCCTTATCATAGTTAGGAAAAAATGTAATTATTGCTTAAAGGAGTGTGTGGATATTACCTTGTGTGAATCATAAAATTTGAATAATAGGCCTTATTTAGTAATGGTTACTTGAACTAAGAATCAAAATATCTCTTCTCCCTCTCCAATTGATTGATATATGATTAACAAAGATGCTTATTAATGATAAAGACATTATAATTATGGTAAAAGTTGATGCATTGCATGTATATCGGATATATGAAGTTAGTATAATTCTTTCATGTTCTTGTGAGTGAAAAATATGAATGCTTTTAAATTGATAGACTTTCTAATGATGTTAGAGGAAATATGAATGATGGGTAATGTTGCCTAGTAAGAAAATAATTATGGATGTTAAGGAAGACTTGTAATTATTATGTGATGCCTATGATGCATAGTTTTGGGCAGTGATGTAATTTATGTTATAATAATGTATTCTTATTTAGAAAGTTCTTACTGTGACTATGAACATCCAATACCAGTGCTATGTTGAGTTTTGTGTTTAATGAGTACTTGCATTATGTTCCCATGGGGTGGTGAGGATATACGCGCAACCATGGAGGTTATGTTTTCATATGGGTATGTGAGAACCATATCATTATTTCATTTGCATGTTTTCACCCTACCGAGTGCCAACCCACGGGTTGCTGATAATTCGGTATGTGAAGAGGTAGTAGCATCACCTTTTCCTTGGGTAGTTGTATGGCATATGTATAATTGTGGCATGAAGTGACCTTAGCTTCCACTTCTTGAGGAAAAAGGTAATCAATTCTTTCCCTTATGATGGACCCAAGTACATGGTTCATATGTGATTATCCTTTATCCCCACAGTTCTTGAGTATGATGTCAGTAGCTGATGTGAGATTTTATGGACAGATATGACTTATAGATATAAACATTTCTTGATGGTATAGCATGTAGAGGGAGATTGTTTCCCATGCTATGATGGGTACCGTATCTGCACATGCTCCAGCATGGTGCAAATGGGTGTGATGCCACACCCACTAGTGTTTCGGCATAGTGTGTATAGTGATGCAGTGTTGTTGATGGCAGCGAGCTAAGCTCGAGGACATGATGCCATGTACATATTTATGTGAAGGCATATTATAGATATGTATGTTATGTTTTCCTACTTGATGTAGAGAAATTTGGAGACGCTTGCATGCTTGTGGAGGGGTACCCATGGATGCTTGGTTATATAAGCATTGTAGGCATATGGGTGGACCCTAGCCATGTATACCTCTGGCTACGAAAATGATCTTGAGGGATATTACTATGCTGGGTGTGACTTGCGTGTGCCTTCTCTGCGAGGAACACTGCCATGCGACATATGACCAATGTGTGCCATCTCTTCTTGGTGTATTGTCATGCCAGGTGTGTTGACATGTTTATTCTGTGCCACTTGATGTGGGGTGTTTTCGAGGTGAATACCCCATGCCATGTGATAGTAGGCCAATGGGTCATCACATGATGGACTATTGCGATAGTCAGACGCTATTCCCTCCTTCTTCATTTGGTGGCTAGATATAGTCATATAGTGATGTAATGTGCAATTTGTGATGATTTTTATCTTTTAATGTGTGGACCAACAATTTTCTTATGTTATTTATGATGGTTTAGCCACAAATTGTGAGATTTATTGCACATAGCTCTTACAGTTATGTTTGATTTATAGTTGCAAATTCCATGGATTTTTTTTCTTACCTTATTGTTGGAATTGATAATTACTTTCTCTTAATTATGAGCTTTGGTGGCTAAGCTAGTTATCTTTATTGTTTTTGAGTGTTTGTCTTGTGTGGTAATGTGATTCCTCTCCAAGGACATGTGAGATGGACTTGTTGAGTGTATACGAGGAATTAGACATAGGGAATCCTTAAGTATGGGGGTATGTGAGGTTGTTATGCAACTATGATCTACTACCTGCCTTAGAGTGGTGACTCTCCCTTGGAGGATAAACACCTTACACAAATAAGGGATGGGTCATGTGCTCTTGTATGAAAGGTTCCATTGTATCATGTGTGGCCTAATACCATCAAGCCAGTGATTGAGCTATGTATTATGGACTATGGATTGTGGACTTAGATGAGATCATTATGTTGTACCAAGAGTGTTGATGCATATCCGCTCATGAGCCTTGTGTTGGCGTAAATGCATATATTCATTGTTGCATGTTAGTGATATGAATGGATCAATATGGTTTTTATGTACTTATATCATCATGTCTTATGAGTTTTGACGTTAATTATGATATACAATTTGTGAAATTGAGATTGTGTCATGAAAGAGTGTGCCTTGAAATGATTAAAGATCTTGAAAATAAGTGGCTTAATTATTTGCATTGCTTGAAAAGATGACAAAATGATAGTAATTTGAGTACTATTGCATGAATTGGTGTACTTTTTAAGTGAGAAATAGTGGAAATTAATGTCTTTGGTTGATTATTTTAGCCAACATATGAATTTTAAATGGAAATTTAGTGGAAAACTTAAGTATGATTTTATGTTGAGGCTGAAAATGTATATTAACGGTAACTTTGTGAAGGGAAATAAATTTATTGCATGGATGGCTAACCTCTTCATAATTAATTGATCTATATTGTTGTTTATATTGAGATGCATGGATTTTGACTAATAAAGAAGGAAAATTTTAGACTTGTGCTATTGTTTGATTGAGTTTGAAATCAAAATGGTTGGTAAGAAAATAAATTGATGTTGATAAATAGACATGTACTATGCCTAAACATCTTCATGAGGATTATTCTATAATATTGCATGGATCCAAGGAAAAATTATAACATTCGTATTGGTTGAGGATGTTTTAGGACTAATGTGTGACATGTTTCCACCTTAGCCATTGTGACTTCAAGGAGTAAGTTGAGTCCTTGGGGGGGGGAGGATGTAGCGCCACTCCAACCCCATCATTGCAAGAAAGTAATATGGCCTATGACCCTAGATTTTAATTGAAATGAAGTACGTATACTTGATACTAAATACTCGTTAATGTCACTAGAAACATATGCTAGCATTAAGTGAAATACCATGAAGTTAGTTAATACTCTTTGATGAGATTTTACTATTATTTGGTATTCATATATGATAACAATGATGTTCACATGTTAGCTTGGATGGATTATGATTATATTGATGTTGATAGTGAATTATACTTGTGGTTTTAGTAATGGCAGTAGATGTGAAATATCCATTGTATTTCCTGAATATGTCCTTTAGTATAGATGTTATGGTAGCCTCATGGAATTGTAGGTTGCTTTCATGATGATGTTGATATTAGTCAGTAAATGTAATAATTTATGGTACCAATGATGATTAATGATGTTAACACTAACCAATGACCCTTTATGAGATTTTATGCTATAGCGGATGATTAGTGACACTCAGTATGTTGGCCTTGGTAAGGCTATGGTTATTATCACCACCACAATTAAATGGTAAGTAATGTATATTGATGATCTCTCTTGATATCCCTTGTTATTTAAATATTGTAGCAGGTTATTATTGTTAATAAATAATTACATGATGTTGTTGAGGATGACTTGAGATCATGGACATGCTTATGATGATAATCCATGTTGGGTGTGCCTGAGGTGGAACAAATTCATAGTCACTTGCTTATGAGATCCACATGATGTCTTGTTCCCCTCCTTTACCTAATGTTGGTTGACACAGTATATGTGTACGTTGCTTCAGCTATTGCACTAACTTGGGCAGGTACCAAGCATCAACTTCACCTGGCTTCACAGGTCTGAGCGTGCCTATTTCCCCAATGGTGGTTATTTGGAGATGTCACATTGACCAATTTTCCCTAAGCCTAGCCTCGTTGTGCTAAATTAAGCACAATTTGTCTTTGTAAAGACCCTTATTACATCTAGTTACTGTCTTATGTTAATTCCAATGACCCTAACCCTATGAGGATACCCATAAAGAGTGTCTTTGTGTTTAGATGCATTTTGTAGGAATTTCATTGCTAATTATGAGTTTATGTTTAAATTAATTATGTTATGATTTAATGGTTAATTTTGATTAAATGAGTTTAAATAGATTGTTATATGACTTTGAATGATGATTTAATGTCTGGATATTGTTCGGGGCACTTGGGAGTAATTGGGGTTGAAAAGGAAGTAATTGTTTATGAAATCTGTGATTTAACGATATATTGAATTTTATAGTGTAAATGATTATTAAATATTTGAAAGAGATTAATTAATATTTTTAAAAGAGCTAAATATGCCATATATGTGCTCATTTTGATAGGCATTGTAATAAAAACATAATTTGGACATTTGAGAATGCAGAATGTATCTTATTAATTAGTTATTTTAAATGTTTTCAAAAAGAAAAGTGAAAGTCATTTTATAAAAGTGAAAAAAAGAGTTTATTTTTACACTTAGTTTTATTTTTAGGATTTTTGAACTCTCTAAACCCTCCTACATTCCAAATTTGATTCTTTTGTTAGGAGAAATCTATTGAAAATAATTTTTTGGGTAGGAGCTCAATGGATTAGTCTCCTTGAATTCTTCTTGTTGTCCAAAGGATTAAAGCTAGGATAGGTTTTGTATCTCTGTAAGCAGGCTCAAGTGTTTGTAATAAGAGCTCAACATATGAACATGAAAAGGGAGTCAGGTATGCAAGTGCAAGCCATGTTTTTGTTTATATTTATTATTTGAAGATTGTAATAAACATTATTGTTCTAAGTAGATGTATTGTTAGTTCAGATTTTTAGATTATAAAAAAAAATTGTGCATATGTTTAGTAGATTATATAGGTTGTGTGATGTCCAATATAGTGTTTCTATTTTTGGGAATTACAGTGTCATGCTGCTGACTACAACATTATCAAGAAATTACAAAGAATGAATGTTCAATTCTCAATTTTTGAATTTCTCAAAATCTCTCCAGCTCAAAGAGAAATTATGGATAAAGCCTTGTCGACTACGAATGTTCCTAAGGACTTGAACTTAGATCAGTTTCAATCCATGGTGGGTCACTTGAACTCACCCCACTATATATTATTTTTGGAAGAAGATGACAATTCTATAAGTCACCCTCATAATATACTCCTTCACATTGAAGTCATGATCCACAAGCATCGTGTCAAACAAGTCTTGATAGATGGAGGCGTAGGGTTGACCATTTGTACTTATAAGTTGATATAACAATTGGGATTTTTAGAGTATGTCATTGATCCCAAGAAGAAGATAACAATAAAGGTATATGATGAAAAAGAGAGATCTTCCAAAGGTTTCATACCTCTACATGTCAGAGTGGGTCCTATAGAAAGAGAATTAATATGTTAGGTGGTAGATATGTGAGGTACTAGAATATGTCAGGTACTGGATCTTCCAGTGGCATACAACATTTTTTTGGGAAGAACATGGATCCAAGAGATGCAATTTGTCTCATCCACTTACCACCAGTGCATCAAATTCCATTTCAATGGGGTTGAAATCATTATTCTTGTAGATACTATTTATGTTGCAATGCTCTGAAATAATTAGCTAATACTCTTATTTCCCAAAACAAAGAAGCTTCTACCTCTGAGTTAGCTAGAGATATGATGGATGAAATGGAAAAGAGGCTCAAAATCAAAGACACTGGGATGGGTGGATACTTGATAGAACCTATTATTTCACTAATATGTCTTCCCACATTACCTAAATCTTATGGGAGACTTTTAGAGGAAATGAAACCATTAACTACACCAGTCAAGGTAATCTATGATCATATCTTTGTTCAAACAATTGTACCACTTGAAGATGAAAATGAAGAGAAAGATATCTTGGAATGGTTGTATAGATAACAATGTTAAACATCATGAGATATATTCTAATAAATATGGTAAGGGATATGAGTTGATTCGACGTATGAGATATTCAAGAAAAGGGTCTGTAGGGTCTAATAAAAATGGTCTCGTAGAACCCATAGAACCCAAGTACAAAATTCCTAAAGATAGAACTAGCTTAGGATTATATCAACTACAGATGATAAAAAAGACATACCCCCTTGTAAGTGGGACACATTTGATGAGGAGGATGAATATCCTTATCTTGTTCCTCCATGTGTCATGTCTCTTCTTAATGGGGATGATGAACAAAGTCCCCAAATCAATGCTAGTGAACAAAAATTTCTAGAAGAACAACAAATGGTTCATAATCAAATAGAAGCTTCAACCTCTCAGGAAATTCTTGATATAGAGGAAGAGAACATGACCATAGTAGAATTTCTAGGAAGCGCCCATCCTAATTGGGGTCAATGGGTAGAATTTACTCATGCCTTAGATATGGTGGACCAAGAAGAAATAGACTCTCATGAGTTTGAATTTGACATTCTATCCACATAAACCCTAGATAAAGAGGTTGACACAGTGCAACAATACGTAACAAAACTTGAGGGAGGAGAAAGCTCAGGGATTAGGTCTGATAAGTTAGATCCTCAAATAAATGACATGGGATTTGATAATGTCATTAGGACCCTCACATATTTGAATACATCTACACAGGGTAATTATCTAGGACTCTACTTAATAGTCCAAGTCTATGATGAACATACAATGAACACCCTAGAACCTATTGAATCCTTATCACTCATGCATCATGAACTCATTGATTGGGATTTGCAAGAATAACCCATGAACATGCCTACATTTACATATGAGTATACTTTATCCTACTATCTTAATGGTGTTGAACCAATTACCTCTTCCACCAACAAATGGAGCATGAACATGACTGAAGAAGATATCAAGTACCTCATTCATAAAATAAAAAATGAAAAGAAACAAATGTGTTGAAGGAGAAAAACACATTGTGGAAATTTCATAATAGCAAATAGTAAAAAGAAAAGATGCATCCAATGGTGAAAACCTCTTCAAGGTGCTGAAGGATGGGGTACTTGATATCTTGTTGAGTCACTTGTAGGAGTGATCAGCAGTGTTGATAGAACTATCACAACCTATGAATATTGGAACTGAAGAGCATTCACATGTAATCCATCTGGAAAAATCACTGTCAGCAAAGGATTTGGAAGAATTCACTCAATTATTTAAAGTAAAAAAGACCAACTTCGCATGGACTTACTCAATTATGCCAAGATTGGATCCACCATCTCTCAATTACACCTGGAGTGAAACTGATTTTAAAAAAGCTCAGAAAGATGCACCCTCATGTGTCTCTACTAATAAAATTCAAGTTGGGAAAATTGTTCAAAGTTGGATTCATCAGAGCAATTGACTCTATAGAATGGATCTCAAATATTGTGCATGTATTAAAACTAGATAAGTCTATCTGAGTATCCACTAATTTAAGAGATGTCAACAGGCCCCAAAGATGAATTCTCTTTACCCAATGTGAACATGATTATTGATATGATAGAAAGATACAAGATATATTCCTTAATGGATGGCTTCTCAGGATATAACTAGATCAAAATTTCTCCTAAAGATCAAGAGAAAATAGCATTCACGTGTGCTTGGGGTACCTTCTATTGAAACATCTTGTCATTAGGTTTGAAAAATGCAGGTGCTACCTACCAAAGATCTGTAACAACAATCTTCCATGATATGATGGACAAAAACATGGAATACTATGTGGATGACACCCTTGTGAAGACCATGTAAAGATCCACACATCTACAAGATCTGGGCAAGATTCCAAACATAATGGATTAGTTTAGACTAAGGTTGAACCCGAATAAATATCCATTTGGTGTGACATCTAGTAAACTCTTAGGATACATTATCTCATAAAAATGGATTGAAGTGGATCTCACAAAGGTACAAGAAATCATGGAGGTGAAACTACCAAAGAACATCAACTAAATGAGAACAATCCAAGGGAGGATTCAATCCATTAGAAGATTCATCTCATAGCTAGCTGACAAAGTACAACTATTCACAAAGACCTTATGCAAAGGAGTGATGTATCAATGGGATGAAACATTTGATAATAAATTCAACCAAATCAAAGAATATTTGGAAAATACACCAGTCCTAAGGTCTCTTATACATGGTAATCCAGTTACTATGTACATCTCAACTACTAAAACATCACTAGGAGAACTTTCACAAGAGGATGAGAACAAGAAAGAATGATCTATTTACTACATCAATAGAACCTTAGTCTCATATGAAATAAAATACTCAATTATTGAGAAGACTTTCCTGGAAGTTGTGTTTGCATCACAAAAACTAAGGTATTATATGTTGGCACACTCTTTGAAACTAGTTGTCAAAATTGATCCACTAAAATACCTTATGAGAAAAGCTACCTTGATTGGAAGGTTAGCCAAATGGGTCATGATCCTTAGGGAGTTTTACATTGAGTATGTCAAATGAAAGGATATCAAAGGGAAAGCCATTGCAGATTAGTTAGCTGAAAATTCAATACAATATAATTAACCTATCAACGTGGAGTTCCCAAATGGATCCATTATGCACATCACCCATAGATCTTGGAGGATGTTCATTGATGGTTCTTTTCCTCAATAAGGTTTAGGTGCAGGTGTATTATTTATCACTCCTCAGAGTTACTCTATTCCTAAGGCATACAAGCTCCTATTCCCTTCTACAAATAATATTGTTGAATATGAAGCCTTAGTGAATTGAATAAAATTGGCTATTGAAAGGAAAATTTCTAAGTTGCATATTCATGGTGACTCTCAACTAGTGATCAACCAAATCAATTATATCTGTCAAATGAAGGATGAGAATCTCATACCTTAAAAAATAATAGTTGATGTCTTCAAAAATTACTTCACTTTTATCACATTCTAATAGATTCCAAGGATATAAAATAGAGTTGTCGATGCAATGGCTACACTATCCTCGTTACCTCAATAAGGAGAAGACTTCTATTATGATTTCCTAATGAAAGAGCTCCATTACCCAGCTTATAACTCCCCTAACTTCCAAATGGTTTTTTTTGTCATAGGATATGAATCATCTCACTACCAATATTTTTATGCATACCTACATCATCAGGCCATCCCTAATGACCTAACCCACAATAAAAAATCACACTTAATCTATAATGTCTCATGGTATATTCTCATAGAAAATGAATTGTATAGGCGAGGACTACATGGTATGTATCTTAGATGTCTAAAAAAGGAAGAGTCTAAATGTGCCTTAGCTAAGGTCCATGAAGTTATTTTTGGTTCTCACTCTAAAGGTCTGACTCTAGCTCAAAAAAGGTTAAGAGCTCACTAGTTTTGGCCAGACATGGAGAAAGAAGCAATAAGGTAGTCCAAAATTTGTAAGAAATGCCAGCTGCATAGAAATCTTATGCATGCTCTAGCCAAGGAGCTTATTCCTTTCATCCTGCATTGGCCCTTTCAACAATGGGAATTTGACCTCATTGGGTAGATATATTTGTCCTCTTCACATGAACATAAGTTCATAATAACAGCCACATAATACTTCACTAACTGGGTTGAAGTAGTCCCACTCACAAAAGCAATAGGAAAATAGGTGGCCCTATTCACTTTGAACTACATAATTTGTCAATATGGTATCCCTTTTGTTGGTTCCCAAAACCATAGATTGGAAATCTAAGATATTTTTCCAATTCTCCTAGATTGCTTCAATCAGTCTTAGCCAACAAATGGGAACAATCTAATTCCCCTGCACTTTAGGCTTCGCTAAACCTAGGTCGATAAACCCTCACCCCAA
Source organism: Thuja plicata (assembly GCA_018584345.1). Classification (NCBI taxonomy): domain Eukaryota; kingdom Viridiplantae; phylum Streptophyta; class Pinopsida; order Cupressales; family Cupressaceae; genus Thuja; species Thuja plicata. The sequence continues at coordinate 2,157,361 of MU226906.1, forward strand.
ACACAAAATGTGTTTTTCTATAGAAAATTTAAAATCTCTTAATTTCTCAAGATGGAAAATGTTCCTTGATTCTAATCAGAATAAGAATATTTTATTCTTATTTAGTGTTTGAATATTATGAATGCTTATGAATGCTTTGTAATTGAATTCATATTTGTGTATAAGGAAAATGCTTAGGGTATGAGATAATATATTTTGTAATGATGAAATGAAAGAAATTCAATGCTCATACAACTGCAAAAAACCTTCTTTGAGGAAATACACAGGTCAGTCCCTCATCCAACTAATTGGGCAGAATGTACTCAAGCTTTGTTTAAACCCTCATGTACAATCTTCAATTCAATTTTTTATTCTCTCCCCCATGACATCAAGGATGAATTGATAATAATATTTTTTTTAGTCAAAATTAATTTTAATTCCTTGGAAGGAAACCAATTAGACAAGGATTTGTATAGATGAGAGCTTCATATACAACCCTTGATACTCAAAAACTAATATTAAAAAATTCAATTTTCTGACATCTAATAGTAAAGAGAAAACTCTGTGTAATTGAAAATGCAAAGGACCAATCCAATAAAGAACAAGGAACTTACTTCTTCAATCTTGGACATGAAACAAATTTTCTTTGTATTAATAAAAAAAGTGAATACAATTGATTTACATTTTAGTTGCAATCACCATCCATGCTATCTACCTACAATACCATCTTCCTCCTTTTTCTTATCTATTTTTTTAATATGTTTGATTACATTTTACACCACACATATATGTGGATAAATGGTTTTCACACCCCTTTAGGGTGAAGAGACACCACCTTATGCTAAAATTAAAAACTTATTTTGAAAAAACTAATCAACAAATTAACTAATAACTACCTATCTTTCAGATTTGGCTTTGGTCAAAAATCCAAAATAGATTGTACGAACAAAATATTTTGACTAGACATAGGAAATTTTATTTCCAAACTGAGTCTATTTTAGATTGTTAAATTTTGATCATTTTCATCCTCTAGCAACATCATTTTTGCAGCATGTAAAAATTACACCATCTCTGAAATCTTTGCTCACAGAATTTTGTTTGTTCTTTTCGCCATTTTTCACCTCATTAAAATGGCCTCCATGAAATAGAAAAAAAATTGTGTTTCTCTATCCTTCTCAATGATACTATCAAAATAGTGAAAATCATTATTTTTCTACCTTGTAATATGATACTTGCAAAATAGAAAAAATTCACTGTTTCGTTGCCTGTGTTTTTTGTCCCCACGAAATACCAAAAATGGTTCCTTTTGAATGTTTCCAAGATGATCTCATATTTTTACCTCTTCAATACACTTTTTCGTTTGAAACATTAATGTCAATAGGTAAATTTGATGCTTCTAAATGAAAAAAATAATGCTCCAATAGTGGCTCTTTCTGGGGATGTATACTCCTTTTGAGTATAGTGAGAATTCAGTTATCTTTGGAAGAAGCAGACCAAGTGCAAATTAATTGGGTTATAGAGTCACTATGCATAAATCACCTCATATATAATTTGGTAGACCCAAGCTACCAAAATGCAAAAGCAATATTTGCATCTGTCAAAAATATAGTTTTCATCACATTCCATTGACATCAATCTGAAAATAGTACTGAGATATGTCTGATAAAATATGTTGATACTTTCCCTCAACTAACTAGACTTGCTCTCTCTAATAATAGGTATCTTCAAATTATATACGTATTCCTTTTAATATCTTCCCTTATCATATATCCCACAGATATATACATTACAACATCCTCTGCTATCAAATTTTCTATTATACGTAGATATTTTCATTTCTGAATTAGACTGACATCTTGATTTAGTCCTATCAAAGGGATTGATACAAATAATTTAACCTTTATATCCTTTAAAATCCATAAATTTGGTGTCATTGTCACTATGATTATGACAGATTTGCAAAAGAAGACCCTCTTTATGAAAGTCTATAATTTCCACCACTGTTGAAGCCATTATAGTATTAGAGCCGGAAACATCACTTATTTTATTGATTGCAACTTCTGATAAAATTTCCATGCTTTCAATATTGTATTTTTCATCTTCAAAACAAGGTACGTTGCTCCAGATTTCCTCTGGATTTTCTTATGTTTCATCATGAAAAATATCTTGAAGAAGATTGAAATTACCTCTAGGTTTTCCTTCTTTTATATGCTGATCAGATTGCATGTATTCATTAAATGCATTATCTTTTTTAGTGTCATCATGCACTTCATCAACCTAGCCAATATCTTCATTATCTATAGAAATTTCCTCCTCTCGCATGTGTATTGACTCACTATTCTATTTGTTCCAATGGATTGAGAAAAATTTGCACCATTTCTCTGAACATGTTTCTGATATTCAATGTCTAATAAATCTGAAACCTCCTCTGCACTGAGGAGACCCTCCCCATTATCATCATAATCATTGATATGTATTTTCACACAAATCTCATTATGTATGAAATCTTCTTCATTTTTATCTATTTTAACACAAGCGTCATCATGGTTCTCAAATATGGATGCTTCTTTATTTTCTATATGACTAGTGCATTCATCCTCCTTATTTAAATTTGAAATATCACTAGATTCTTCTTCCAAAATACCTTCATATATAATTTTGATAAGAATTCTTACCTGAGGACTATGAAGGATCCCTAACTCATGCATTTTATCTTGTAATGAATGTTTTATATCCACATGTATCTCTTTATAAATGTTAGACATCCTCATGAATACTTGTGTTGTAGTTTCATCTTCATTTCTCTTTATATTCATAAATTCATCCAAAGAAGGCATACATGATTTTTATTTAGTACAATTCTGATTGTTTTTTAGTATGCAACATACATTCTCATTTTCCTCATCCTTTCTCACATCTGCATCTATTTCAAATGTCCTATCCACACACGAATTACTACTTTCCTTCACCTTCTCTTCTCTGATGAATTCTCTTGATGTACCAAGAAATGCATGCTTGAGTATCTGGGATATGTAACCACATCTGGAGTAATCATTCTCTTTGTATCTGCTAAAATAAGAATCTGCACAAGGCTCTGAATCCATAGTGTGATACTGAGATTCTTCTTGTGTATACAAATACTTATCCTTTTTAACTATTCCATGAAACTCATCTAAAAACCATTTCTCAAGATCCCTCCATTATAAGATGCTCTATCTACGAAGAGATTCATATGCTTCTCATGTATTATCTCTTCATGATCTGTAAAAAAATTTCATCACATAGTCCTCTGCACAAATCTCATGATCTTCTATAAATATGTAAAATGCATCCAAATGCTCAAGTGTTGATTCATCCCATTCCCCATGGAACTTTGGTAAATGTTGTGAAAGTTTAGGGAATAACTTATTAGGAATACATTGAAATCTTCTAAGATCTAATGGTGTGATGCCATCCAGAACAAATGGTTTTCTCTTAAACAACTACTTATTTTGGTACATTCTGAATATCTGAATTTGTAGTAACTTCTTTCTTTATACATTAGGTTCTTGTCAACATAGTCGCCACCTCTTTCAAAGAGGAAAAATTTACTTATCTCCTTTTGGTTCTTCTCCCTCATTAGAGTCACTGACTGAAATTTTTTATTAAATATATTAACCACCTCTCTTTGAGGAAAATATTTTTTGTTGGTCTTCTAGATTCTTCCTTCCAATAGAGTAAACCTATGTCACCAAAGATTCTGGAAACCTTATTAATAGCTCCCTAGCAGAGTCGCCATGTGTTGGTTCCCAAAACTGCAGATTGGAAATCCAAGAGCTTTTAACAATTCTTCTAGATTGATTCAATCAGTCTTAGCCAATGAATGGGAATTATCTAATTCCCTGCACTTTAGGCTTTTCTATTCCACCTAGGTTAGTAAACCCTCACCCCAAACACAAAACGTGTTTTCCTATAGAAAATTTAAACTTTCTTGATTTCTCAGGATGGAAAATATTCCCTGAGTCTAATCAGAATAAGAATATTTGATTCTTATTTTGTGTTTGAATATTATGAATGCTTTGTAAATAAATTTGTATTTGTGTATAAGGAAAATTCTTTGGGTATGAGATAATATATTTCACAAGGATGAAATGAAATAATTTCAATGCTCATACAACAGAAAAAACCTTCCTTGAGGAGATACAGAGACCATTCCCTTATCTAACTAATTGGGTGAAATGTAGTCAAGCTTTGTTTAAACCCTTGTATACACTCTACAATTCAATTTTAGATTCTCTCCCCCATGACATCAAGGATTAATTGATAATAATATTTTTTTTATTCTAAATGAATTTTAATTCCTTGGCAAGAAAATAATTAGACAAGGATTTGAATAGATGAGAGAGTCGTATACAACCCTTAATACTCAAAAACTAATATTAAAAACTTCAATTTTTCAACATCTAACAGTAAAGAGAAAACTCTGTGTAACCGAAAATACAAAGGACCAATCCAATAAAAAACAATGAACTTATTTATTCAATCTTGGAAAGGAAACATATTTTCTTTGTATTAATAAAAAAAAGTGAATACAATTGATTTACATTTTAGTTGCAGTCACCATCCATGTTATCTTTCTATAGTACCATCTTCCTCCTTTTTCTTATCTATTTTTTTTTACATGTTTGATTACATTTTACACCACATATATATGTGGATGAATGGTTTTCACACCCCTTTGGGGTGAAGAGACACCACCTTATGCTAAAATTAAAAACTTCTTTTGAAAAAACTAATCAACAAATTAACTAATAACTAACTATCTTTCAGATTTGGCTTTGGTCAAAAATCCAAAATAGATTGTATGAACATAATATTTTGACTAGAGATAGTGTCGCAGGCTTAGTCCTATTTCCACAATCTCAAGTTAATGAGGGGGTTAGTAGCACCGATTTTCAATGAGGGAAATCAATCAATTACTACTAAGAATGAAACTACGAACAATACAATGACAAGCAATAAAGGAGGAATACAAACGAATGCAAACCAACAAAGCTCAAATCTTCTATTGTCTATCTCTACTTATTCTAAAAAATTTCTTGTGCGGTGCTCAGTATTGGTGTGGCAAGCGTCTATGACTTGGGAGCATTGAGAATATGATATTGAATGCTTTGATCGCAAGAAGGCTTGATGCTTGAATAAATCTGACAGAGTAATGACACACAAAACCTTCAAATCCAGGATCCTAAAAATGGTTATGAAGGGTTGATTATATAGAATATGAAAATGATATGAACGGTTGAGATCAATCCCAAAGATAGGAGGATGAACGGTTGAGATCAAAGGGAACTAGAGAAACCATTAGTAAACTCCACCTCCTCAACTGGGAGAGAGGGGATAAAGTTTGGTTAACTGAACAACTGATTATGAGTTACCTTTTGAACTGAAGAGATAATTTGGAGTTACATTTTTTAACTGAAGAGGTAGGTGGAGTAATTCATGCAATCAAAGATCTGATCAAGAGTTCTCTTTTTGGAACTAAAGAAAGGATTTAATTAAATACTTAATTTATTTTTATAATTAAAGTATTCAACATGTGAGATAATTGAATTCTTTTTGGTTTAGAATTGAATTATTTAATGAAATTAAATTATTTAATGAAATTAATTTAAGTAGAAGAAATAATTAATAAGTTTAAATATTTAAATTTAAACTTTAGGAAATTTAATTTAATTAATTAATGGAGATTAATCAATTAAGGTTAATTAATTAATTTTGGGGATTTGATTAGATTATTTGGGGAATGAAATTAGAAGAAAATAGATAATTAATTCATGATTAAAAAATTATTAATTAATACATGAAAATTATTGTTTGTAATGTAAGGTCGCAAGTATGTCCATTTTGGGGTGTCTACATCTGCCCCTCTTTGATGCATTGTGGCTTGTCGCATTGTGTCAAAGATTCTATGTTTTGATCCCAATATGGTAGAGTTTAGTAGATAATCCTTGAATATTTGGAATGATTTCTCGCATTGTTCTGTCCATATGAATGTCACATCCTTGTGTAGTAGATGTTGGAATGGATGGTGCTTGTCTGCTAATTGGGCGATGAAATGCCTTATGGATTGGAGCCTGCCTCGTAAACCCCTTAGTTGCCTTAGATTGGCTGGTGGTGGCATGTCCAGTGTTGCCTTGACTTTTTCTTGTTCTACCTCTATGCCTCGATGTGACACAATGAATCCCAAAAGATTTCCTACAGTGACCCCGAATGCACACTTTTTTGGATTTAGTTGGACTTTGTATTCTTGCATTCTATCAAATATGGGTCCCAATACTTGTAGATGATCTTTTCTGAGCATTGACTTGGAAATTATGCTATCGACATAGTCTTTCATTATTTTGTGAATGAGATCATGGAAGATCGTGGTCATAGCCCTTTGATATGTTGCTTCTGTATTTTTAAGGCCAACTGACATGAAATTCCAATAGTTAGTGCCCCACGCACATGTAAATGTAGTTTTGTGTTGGTCTTCTGGTGTAATCCTTATTTTTTTATATCCTAAGAATCCATCCATGATTGATAGCATCTGGTGTCGTACTGTGAGATCTACTATCATGTCAATATTTGGTGAAGGAAAGTTGTCCTTGGGACAAGCTTTGTTTAGATCTCTAAAATATGTGAAAATGCGGATCTGACCACTATGCTTGGTTACTGGCACCAGATTAGATATCCAGTCTACATATGGAATTGGTTGTATGAATCTAGCATCTAGGATTTCCTTCAACTTTTCTTTGACTAGTAATGCTACATGTGGATGCATCTTTCGCAAATTTTGCTTGACAGGTTTAGTGTTTGGTAACAATGGTAAGTGATGCAACACAAGCAATAGATCTAGGCCTGGCATGTTTGAGTAGAACTATGCAAAGTTGATTTTTCTTTCTTTGAATAAGTTAATGAACAGCTCGCATTCCTTTGAAGTAAGTGATTTTTCCATGTAGATATTCTTTGGGTTCTTTTCATCACCTAGGTTGACTTCTTTCATCTCCTCAGCTAGTAATGCTGATTTTTCCTCTATCAAGGGGAGGAGGGCTTTCTTTCCATCCTCTAATGCCTTGGTGAGGTTTTCACTAGAAGATTCATCTTCTATTATCTTTTTGTCATTTTTTGTGTCAAAAAGCGCCTTGTGGTTTTCACTTACTGGCTGTTCTTTTTTTCTTTTTCTTTTTCTTTTTTGACTGGAAAGAGGAGTTTCCTCCCCAAAATAGGCCAATCTGTCAAGGTCAATAGAGAAACCTTCTTTGTGGTCCCTTGATGGCATTCCTTCTCTGAGTCCCATGAAGTCTACAATAGCCTCATCATTTTCAAAGAGATCTATATTAGGTCATCCTTGTTGATCCCATTCTATTAGTTCAGGGTGTACTAGACATAGGTCCTTGCAAGGGTATTACTCTGCTTCATTTAATGGGACAATGGTGATGGTTCTGACAAACTGGGAATGTGATGTGGATGCACCACCTAAAGAATTTTTATCAATATTCTTATTGATACATGGATGGTCCTCTACTGTTAGTTGGTTGAACATATCCTCGAGGTGTATAGTGTTGAATGACCAAGGGGAATATTCTGGGATGGCTGGTTCAGAATTATGGAGGGATCTGCATTCATACTCATGGGAATCGGTTGCACTGGAATGCTCATCGAATGTCTCACTTTCCTTGTTATCTTGGATAGATTGGTTAAGGTTTAATCAGGAGTAAGAGGTTCCCACTTTAGATGTCAATAACTGTTGGAGATATTTTTTATCAAGACATGTTCTGGGTTTTGCCCCTAGTGTAACCCTACCACTTGTTCTTGATCAATGGGTATGTCTCGAGTGGTAGTACTAGTTCTTTTGTTCCCATATCTTAACCCTCTCTTATTTCTCTAGGTTAGCGGTAAAGACAACACCTTTAGACCTTGTTGTCTTTCCCCCAGACCAGTCGTACCATCATACCCAAACTTTTGCAGCATTGTGAAGCTGGCTCCATATGTTGACATAGGTATGTGTGCTTGAAGTGTGTCTTGTGGGTCTTGATACAACCATGTTTTTATATCTAGATCAAAAGGGTTCTCTTTTGTGATGTCTCCCCACTTGACAAATGTGGTGGGTGGATATCTAAACAGAACAGGTTCTGGGGTTTCAAGTGTTGTCACTTTTTGTGCCATGTATGAACTTGGGTTCTCAGGCATGTTGGTGATGGTAAAATATTCCTCATAGTTGTATTCACCAAATCCTTTGTCAGTAATGGATAGCTTCCCCACTCTTCTTGTGACATCCTTGGGAATAGAATTTTAGGTGGAAGGGATGCTTGCCTCCTGGTTTGAAGGCACTTGATTGTTAGTACTTCTTTTGATGGCATTACAGTATTGGAACGGGTTTGGATCTCCTTCAATGATAATGTTTTCCCAATAGTATGGAAACTTGATGCACTGATGATATGTGGAGGGTACAACTTGCATCTCGTGGATCCAGGGTCTTCCTAGTAACATGTTATATCCCAACTCTAAGTCTAGGTTTTAGAACTGGGTGTTCTTGATGATGGGGCCTATCCAGACTGGTAGTATGATGATGCCTTTGGAATACCTTTCCTACATCATCATAAGCCCTGATATTGATTCTCCTTGTGACATCAATGCTAGATTTAGAATATCCCATGTTTTTTATTACTTTTTAAGTACAAATGTTTAATCCATCTCCACTATCAATGAGGACTCTACGGATCGTGTGTTTGTGAACTTGGATGAGAAAGTCCAAGGGATCATTATGGAGAGTTTTTTTTGGTAGCACATCTGTTGGAATTATATGATGTGCCCAGTGACTGAGAGGGGGGGGTGAATCAAGAACCAATAAAACTTAATCCTTTTAATCCATAATTAGATTAACTTATTTGTTTGCATGCATAAAACTTGAAAGTAAAGAATCATACAAAATACATAAAACAATATTTAGTTACCCAGAAACCTTCCAAAATAAAGTAAAACTAGGGTGGGGATGATACCCACAAGATTTAGTACTGCAGTATAAGTTTATCTTGTTAGAGCTTATAGTGACCACTTATAATAGTCTTCCATGTTAGGAGCATATAAAGGACTGTTAGGTCCACCTTGTTAAAGGATTTTGTACATTACAATAAGTAATGCAAATTTGTTAAGAGATTTAAAGAAAGGACTGTTAGTTCCACCTTGTTAAAGGATTTTTCTGATCCACCTGTGAGAATGAACTAGTTGATGATCTACTTTGTGCAACTGTGATTGTTGAATAAGATCCTTTTTTAATATAACTGATCACCTGAATGTGATAGATGAGACTATGTTGTCCTGAATACTTCTGCACTTAAATCAAACTGCCATTCGCATGCCTTATGCATACATTCATACTTATTCTTTTCTTACTCATATACTCATCACATTATCATAATCATGATCATATTGGATAAAACAAACTTACATATATATATTTATCCAACAAATAACTCTATAAGTTAGCATGTAATAAACAAAATTATATTTAACAATATATGAAAAGTTGGCTTCAAACTGTCACTCGGGTCCAAAAGACTACTCAAGTGATAAATTGTCACTCGGGCAATGTTGAACACTTGGGTGATGCTAAACACTTGGGTGATGCTCACTCGGGTGACACTGTATACTTAGGCAACACTAAATACTCAAGCAACACTGAATAACTAAGTGTTTTGACACTAATTGACAATATGTCTTTCCATAAGGTCTACAATCTCCCCCTTTGGCATTAGTAACAAAAACACTTATCATTGAATTTTGTATTTGATATGTCAAAACTCCCCCTTTCTATCTACTTGGGTTTTGACACTGCATTTGTTGCTCGGTTCCACCTGACTCTATTTTTGTGTTTTTCAAAGATATATATTCATTGTACATGTGTTCTCTTTATTAAAATATAATTATATTTCCCCCTTGTTTTTTATAGGAATGCTAAAATGTGATATTTACAATGTTATCCCAAAGTAGGATAGGAAATCACTATGTACCTTCAAAATTTGAGACAGAGTGTTGTCCCAATTGTCTTGTAGCACCTTCATGATGTGAAATTCAACTTGTAGCTCTACAAACAATTATATCATTAGCTTGGAAACTGAGAAGTTGTTGTCATGAATGAGTGTCTTAGCATGTGTTATGTGTTTTTGTATTCCATCCATGTGTGGTATAAGTTGGCTCTGGATTGTTGTAAGATATTATCTAGTCCTTGCTTCTTCTCTCAATAATTCAGTCTATATATCAGTAAGATACTTGATTTTCATGAAGTGAGAAGACTGGTGCTCGGGTCAAGTGCTAACCGCCTTGCACTTTCCTTCATGTCTGCATCGATCTTTACTAACTTGTTCTTGATTTCCATAGTAAATTTAGAGGAGTCACTCAACTTTACAAATAGTGCTACCACATTTTTCACAGTGGCTTCTAGAGTGCTGATGATCTTTGTGAGCTACACATGGTCAATTGCAATCTTATTTACAATGTTTTCTAGAACCTTGTTCTCAAATTTCTTCTCTGCCTTCTCAAGTAACTTCTCCTGACCATTCATATCTATGTTGAACTTGTGGAAAATTTCAACAAGTTGGCCCATTATTGAGTCACTCTCATTGACTTCAATCTGCAATGCATCTACAAATATGCCTTTGACATCTTCAATTAATTTATTCCTTTATCTTTCCTTTTAGATCTTTTGCTGTGTAGCTCTTTTCTTCCGCAGTTCTTCCAAAATATCCATTTTCTCTACAGATAGGCTGGATAGATCCCAATTAGGAATCACAATTTCTTTATCTAGATCTATCTCATCAGTAATTATTGTCTTTGTCTTAGGACTCGATGAAGGAACAATTTCCTTACCTTTACCTACCTCATCCTTTGCTTCAGTATTCAATCTAATTAGGTCATTGACCTTTACAGTACCAATTTTTGGATCAATATTTACTAATGAATCAATATTAGCAGTAGAAATATCTACCTTATCTTTCTATGACTCAGGTTTGCATGTCTTAGTAGTAAGAGGAGCCTGTTGCTCAGTCTTTGTTTGTTCATATGTGGATTTTGCAACCTTGTCTTTTCTCGAAGGTACTATATTCTTAATAGGAGATTGGGGTAATGATGCCATTACCTCAACTGCAATCTGCTTTGTGTTTGACTCTTCAATAGTCCATACCTCGGGTAGTGTATCATCATTTCCCTATGCTAGAGGGTCAATACTCAGTACTTCTTCCTTCACATTGCCTTATGTTATCTCAAATATTGATTTCCACACTAATGTGGCATGTTGAGCTACATCTTCTATGTTCTTGTTCAATATTTGGAATGCCCTAAATCTGGGGGTGTGATTATTCTCATATTTGCTCAAGGCCTATTTTAATTATTTTCCTTTCATTGCAGGCATGACCTGCTTCAATGTTTTTTCCCTTATATCTTTTTCAATTTGTATTGCATTCTTCTAGGGAATAGATACTGCCTTAAATAGGTCTTCAGTCATATAACTCTTCAACTCAGAAGGGACATGTTTCCACTTTTCCATCTTCTCCACCACTGCTTTCTCAATCTTCTTCTTATCTTCTTCTGACCTAGAAACATAATTCAGTGACTTTAAAGAACTCATGGCTCTTCCTTCTTTAAGAGTTTTAATCTTTTGATCAAGTGTGGGTGTTGTTTTAGTATTATCTTCTTCATCATCATCCTCATCATCACTTAGTATAAGTTTTCTCCTTGATCTCCTCAAGGTGACAGTAGGAGTAGTGCCTTTTTCCTTTTTCTATTTAGGTTTTGTCTTCCTCTTCTTCTATGGAGGTTTAATATCAATTTCTTCCTTTTCAGATTCAACTTCCTCTATCTTAAATGTATCCTCTATTTTAACTATGTCCTCTTTACTCTCAGAGATGGTAGGAGAGTCGGAGGTCTTTCCATAATTCTTGAATGTATCAAGTCTCTTCCTTCCTCTTTTCAATATCTTAGGAATCTCAATCTCCAAAGATATACTACTCTTTTCTTCCTCATATGTTCCAAAGTAAGGTGCCTTTGGATTGACAGGTTCATTCACAAGAGCCTTTATGATATCTTGTGTGTCATCTTTGTTAACTTCATATGGCAGGGGTTTTATCCATGCAACCCTAGGCTTTACTGATTGTATATAAACCTTATCACAATCAACTAGAAAAAAAAATTCATCTTTGTACTTCTCAACTAGTTGTTTGGGAATTCTATATCTACTCTGCATCTTCTATTTGAAACTCTCAAAGTATCCATCTATAATGCTATCAAAGTTATCTCCTAAATCAGCTATGAATTCATTGATTTGATGAATAATTGGTCTATCCATATTCCATGTTACTAATCCTTTGGAGGGAAAGAACTTCTCAGCATAAAAGAGTATGCATATTAGAAGAGAACCAAACTTACATGAATTGGTTTTGGATACTTAGATGCTTTCTATATTCTTTCTCAATTGAGTGAGTTGAAATTCTATTAGGTCAAATACCAGATTCTTCTTTACTACTTTGTGTGCTAGGTCAATAGCTTTGCATGCAACACTATTGGGTCTTCTCAAGCTATATATATTATGGGATATGACATGAATGCCAGATTTTATCTCCATATCAGTTACTATGTTAAGTCTCATGCCTCTATGGTCCCACTCGGCAAGAGTTAACTTAGCTAGTTCATCCCTGGTTAGGGTTTTGGTAGCTTTTGGCTTATCTAGCATAGGGAACCCGATGACACGGTGAATTATCTACTTAGTGTTCTTCACAGGATGTTCCAACCATAGTTGCATGTTGTGGACATGACTAAGAACATATCTCATCCATTTTGTCTGGAAATACATTGGCGTGTGCATGATGTGTGTCAAACCCTTGGTTTTGAGGTGCTTATACTTGGGTTTTAGGATCCTGTTGGTACATAATTTATCATATGCTTGATTTATTTCACTAGTTTCAAGCTCTTGTATGTTGCAGTGATAGAAGGTGCAAATGTCGTTAACCAGTAACACTCTTGGAGGAATTAGGGAATGAGCTCCCATTGGGTCTATCTCCTCTGCAACTATCGAATGAAGTGTGAACACCAGAGGATCACAAATTGCATTCCTTACTAGCATCAAAAAACCTTTCTTGACCTTTTTTCTGGAAGTGGATGCCATATTTCTCAGACGAAATGATCAAACTCCACTTTCAATCACAAATTCGCACTAAATTGCTAAGGGCTCTGAATTGACTTGTAAATTGAAAACTTTGTAAGCAATACTCTTTACAATCCTTCATTTATAAGATATTTTTAACCGTTAGAGTATTTCATTAAATGCTTCATACATAGTAGCTGGCGTGACTTGGGTGTTTCTCCAAGATTCACTCAAAAGCTCAGGTGAAACTAACTTTCTAATTATCAATACTGCCCAACTCAACTCATGTGAGCTAGAGTGACTAGGGTGTAACTAACATTCTAACTCGGGTTGAACTATAATATGTCCTCATGCATCAATATGTGGATATGGACTATATTGCTTATCTAGAACTGATGTAGGATGGCTTGTATTGCACAGTTCTAGTCATCTCCTTACTTTCCTATTCAGTAATGATAGATCCACTCATCTCACTTTTTAGGGTGTCATTAGATCCTTCATTGCTTTGATATGAATTATCTCAGGATTTCCTTACCCATTGCTTTCTCATCTGAGTTCTGATTTTAGAGACTTTGGCTTTTCCATTCTCAAAACCAATATCAACTTTTTCTCTGTTCATACAGTTCTTTCTTAGATGACCGAGTTTCTTGCACACATAACATCTCTTAGTAGGATCTCTTTTTCTGAAGTGAGTCTTCATACAATTTGCACCAATGTGTCCATATTCACCACAGTGACAAAATCTATACCAAGTGTTGTAATCCCAACCAAAAATTACCTTAGCTAATTGTTTAGCAGGATTCCATTTCTTAGTTCTGCACTTGGAAGATTTATGACCTTGTTTTTTGCATTTGTAGCATTTCCCTTCAAACTTAGGTTTCTCTTTACATTCACTTTCTCTATGTCCATGTTTGTTACAACTCTAGAATTTTCCATTAAATTTTGACTTTCCATTACTCCAACATTTATTTGATGTATGCCCCAACTTACCACAATGATTGCATGTAGGTTTGTTGTTCCTTTGAGCTCCTTGTTGTGAGGATTCACCTTGTTCAGTATAACCAAATCTAGTCTGTCCATGATGTCTGAATTTTGTTGCCTAATCTATGCTAGTTTGTGAATTCATCATACTTTCATTTGTTTTCTTTTTGGTATTGAGATCATTCTACAGTATTTCATTTTGTGTTCTTAGATTGTCTACTTCTTGTGTTGCATTGTTGAGTTGATTTACCAAATCAGTTTCCTGAAGTGAAAAGTGTAGGATTTATTTTTATTTTTCCTCTAATCTTGTATTCAGCATTCTTTTATCTTCTTGTGCTATATTTCTATCATTTTCTACTTTTTTCTTTAGTTCCATGACTTCACACATTTTGATTGAGTGAACTTCCTATTCTCTTTTCAATTTTCTGACTTCTTCATGTAAAGAGAGATTATTTGTAAGTAAGTCTTCAATGGCTGCATCAGCTTCTTTAGAACTTCTGTCCTTGCAAAATTCTTCAATTCTTTCTTTTATATAGTTCTTGTCATTCATATGCACTGCTAATTTTTTTCTTCTCTTCAGGGAAAGAGAGAGTTGCTCCTTAAGTATTATGATCTGATCCATGGCCACTTTAAGATCTATCTTTTCATTCTCAGTGGCTTTCTCCAGTGTGTATGTTTCCATATCCTCTGATCTTTTCTCAAGCTGTTAAACTTCTAATAAGAGAACCAGTACCCCGATACCAATTGTTGGAATTATATGATGTACCCAGTGATTGAGAGGGCAGGTTGAATCAGGAACCAATAAAACTTAATCCTTTTAATCCATAATTAGATTAGCTTATTTGTTTGCATGCATATAACTTGAAAGTAAAGAATCATACAGAACACATAACACAATATTTGGTTACCTAGAAACCTTCCAAAAGAAAGTAAAACTAGGGTGGGGATGATACCTACAATATTTAGTACTGCAGTATAAATTTAGCCTTTTAGATCTTACAATGACCACTTTTAATGGCCTGCCCTGTTAGGAGCATAAAAAGGACTATTAGGTCCACCTTGTTAAAGGATTTTGTACAATATAATAATTAATTCAACTCTGTTAAGATATTTAAAGAAAGGATGGTTAGGTCCACCTTGTTAAAGGATTTTTTTGATCCACCTATGAGAATGAACCAGTTGATGGTCTGCTATGTGAAAATGTGATTGTTGAATAAGATCCTTTTTGAATATGACTAATCACCTAAATGTGATAGATGAGACTCTGTTGTCCTGAATACTTCTGCACTTAAATCAAACTACCATTCGCATGCCTTATGCATACATTCATACTTATTCTTTTCTTAATCATATACTCTTCACATTATCATAATCATGATCATATTGGATAAAACAAACTATCTTACATATATATCTTTATCCAACAAATAACTCTTTAAGTCGGCTTGCAATAAATAAAATTATATTTAACAATATATGCAAAGTTGGCTTCAAACTGTCACTCGGGTCCAAAAGAATACTCGAGTGATAAACTGTCACTCGGGTCCAAAAGACTACACAGGTGATAAACTATCACTCAGGCGATGCTCAACACTTGGGTGATGTTGAACACTCAGGTGACACTGTATACTTGGGCAACACTGAATACTCGGGCAACACTGAATGACTAAGAGTTCTAACACTAATTGACAATATGTCTTGCCATAAGGTCTACAACATCATGGTCCATAAAGTTTGCATGCTTGTTGGAAGCTATATGGTTCACCATGGTTTGGAATCTTTTCATGGTTATGTCCCTTGGGACAGCTACATTTTGGAGTGCTTGGTCAAGGGCTTGCTTGTGTTGTGGGGATATGCACAAAAGGTCAAACATAGATATCTAGGTAGGCGTATGCTTTAGCTAATCCACAAGGCTGGTCCATGGATTGGAAGTTGTTGGAGGGTTAGATGGTATAGCAGATGTAGAAGGTACTCCTTGCAAGACAACTTTGGTATGGCACGTGGTGAAAACACATTTAGCACCTGTATCTATGATAGTAATAGTAGCCATGTGGCTATCTGAATGATTGATGCAGTTGATGGTATTGTTACTGTTAGCATAGGTGTAATTAACTTGTTTTGACTATCCACCAGACCCAGAGGATTTCCCTTTTTTGTGATCATGAGATGTGTCATTGAATATTGTATGATTAGTGGTGCCTTTTGATTGGGCATTAGAGACATCGATAACCCTTGTGTCAATAAGATCTTGAATGACATTTTTCAATCGATAGCAGTTGGGTGTTTTGTGTCCCTTCACCCAATGAAATTTGAAAAAGTCATTGTCATTGTACCACTTTGGTTTTACAACACCATGTTTGTATTCTTTGATTTTAGGCAGAGTGATAGAATTGGATTGTATCATCTTTCTTAAGGCTGACTCTATCGACTCCCCCAATGGTGAGTAGTCTCATTTAGGAAATAGAAACTATTATGGGCATTGAGCAGGTGGTTGATTGTTTGACACCACTGCTAATTAAACAGGGTTTTGATTGTGCACTTGTTGAGTGTGAACCATGGGTTATTGGTTTTCCATAGGTGTGCCTTATAGTGACACCTTTGGTCGGGCATAGTTGACCATCTTTATATCAATGACACCATTACTAGTGACATTTTTGTTCTTGTTCCACCACTTAGCTTTATCCCTTGTAGTTTGTTTGTATTTGTCTCGGTAGGATTTGCAAGGATACCTCTTTTGACCAAGCTTTTCTCACAGTGAACTCCTTGTTTGATGAGTTTCTTGAAGTTATTAGCAAGCTTCAATTTGGTGGTAAATGACATATCTGGGATCAGACTGTCAACGAACATGAATATGAGGTCTTTCTTAGGCACGTCATATGTTAATCTATTCATAGTGTTCCTCCACCTTTGTAGGAATTTCACAAAGGTTTCTCCATCTTTCTGTTTAATTTTGCAGAGGTCCTTGATGCTGACCTTGCGTTCAATATTGTGATGGAAGTGAGAAATGAATTTTTTGGCCAACTCTCCCCAAGAAAAGATGCCATGAAGTAAGTATGAGAACCATTCCATTGTTAGTCCGGCTAGACTTTGTGGGAATAGTCGCATTAGGTATGTTTCATCATGCACAATTTTGATGCAACTAGAAAAGAACTCTCTGATATGTTCAACAGGGTTAATGATGCCTCTGTATTTGTCGAACTTGGGTACCAAGAAATAAGAAGGGAAACAGAGACATGTGCAATGAATGATCAAAGAGGTATGGGTAAAAATCCTTTGCGATGTAGGACTTGGTTTTCCCTTGATTTTTCATGTCCATCATTTGGGTTTGAAGACTCTGCACTTGCTAGATTAACATGTATGTCTGCAATTGAGTAAAATTGGTGACATTGTACCTCTATGATGTAGTAGGTATGAGGTTGTGCCTCTATGTCCCTTGATTTGGGACATATGATCTAGCCCTTGGGACTTGATATTGGTTCCCCAGTGTGTGATTTTGATACTGGGACATTTGATTGGTCGAAGATTGATTCTTTTATGGTTTTTGTTGTTGTGGTTGGGGTTGTTGTTGTTGTTTTGGGGGTTTTTATTGTTGTGGTTGGGGTTTTTTTTGTTGTTGGGGTTGTTGTGATCCCTGTAGAATCAAAGGTGTAACCTTGGGTGGACATTGACTGAAAATTGGTCCCGTAGAGATGGATCCCAATGTGAGAGAGGTATTTAACCCAAGGCTAGCAAGGATTGACTATAGTATCAAAATAGTTGCAAAATGGTTGTTGCTTGTTTGCAAAATTGAGGATATAGAATGAGAGCTTGATGAAAAAGGCCATGAGGCCAAATTTTAAGGTAAACTAGTGATCATGGGTGCACTTAGTTGGGATCTTGTCATGCTTTGTGTGGAGGATGTGCTAGCTTGATTTGCAGAGATAGTATGTTTTGACACAGTCTATGTTGATGTCATTGTCGTCAGAGATGGAAAGATTTGGGATATCACAGGTTCTGTTTGAGAGGGTCGAGTGGTTTTTTAACCTGTGAGAGGGTTCTTAGGCCATATTCTTGATACATTAAATTTGGCAGGGAGCTTGACTCCCTTCTTAATCAACATGGCTAAGAATCATTGGGGATTTCTCTCTACAACAACTTCAAAAACCTATGCAAAATAGGTGTCTTTCTCTATGTCTTCGAGCTCCTCCTCTGTGACATCATGGAACAATGTTGGTCTATGGGGATTCTTAATGAAAAGAGTAGGAATAGTGTTTCTCAAAGGGTCATCCTCTTGCTCTTGTTCCCATAGGGGAAATTGATTGATATAGGACTCCTCAAGTTGAGTCTTTTCCTTCGACCTAGTGTAAGGCCCTCCATAAGGTGTGTGAGATATAGTGTTGTCCAAATTTTTTGGCTAAAACAAGTGATATAAAGCAAACTGAAAGGATAACCTTTCTAGGAGAGTCTGAGTTATGTTTGGACAAGGGTAATTCTACAGATAGATATTGATTTATTTTGATCTCAAAAGACTTGGTGATATAAGATATGGATTCTGACTATTACCTTGGATAAAGTCGTTGATAGAGATTAATGATTTTGAGATAACAGGATCAAGATAATTGATTCTAAACTTTTGAACTAACAATGTTTAGACAATAATTGTGCTTTCAAAGAATGGATGATCTTTAAAGTTTAAAGATTCACACAATGTTCTTCATGTTTTTCTGGGATAGACACTGATCTTTTACACAAAATGGGGAATCTTTCTAAGTTTTCCAGGTAAAAAAAAATTTGTTCAGATTTCCTGCCAAAGTGCAGCAAAATTCCACCGATTGTGGTAAAGTGATAGGTCAACTATGGTAATCAATCACTGATTTCAGTAATTAAAGGTTCTAGTGTGGAAATAAATAGGTTGAATGTGGTATACTTCCATAAATTAGGGAAATCTGCGATCAATTGTAGCAAAGGGGAGACAGTCTAAAAAATATCTCAAATTGGCTTATCTGTCTAGTAAAATTGATTTTTGGAACAAGGTTTCTTATTACAGAATAGGTTTGATGTTGATGGCCTAGACTTGAACATGTTCGACTCATTTTGACAGTTCTTGATGTTGGTTTTGCATTTTTTTGAAATTGATCATAGAACAAGCATGATGGACAATGTATTTTATATTCTAGCATGGGTCTTGAGACAAGGATAAACAGATTAATCTAGGTAAAAAATTGGCTTCAAATATAATTTTATAGGCCCAATTCTTGAATGTTTGTTAGCTCACACAACAAGTGTCACACTAATAGGACACGAAGGTCCACGACGTAGGTGCTGATGTTTTTGTCATTGTCAAGTATTGTTGTCGTGCTAGTGAAGATCTCTTTAACTAACACAATACCCTAGGACACATATGTTGGGAATCTTGGGGGGAAATTTTGCAACCCCTTGCACTATAATAAGGTATTTTTTTGGAGGTGAATTGGGTTGGCCTCTATTTTAACAAGTTTTTAGTAGGGTTTGTGGTGTCTATCCAATCAGTTTGTATGTGTGTGACTCGCTTAAGATCCTAGTTGACCATGATGGAGACTTAGGGATATTCACTCGATCCAAGATATTGATGAGCCTCTTAAATGGTCATCTTTCTAAGTGCTTTCTATTTCTTTTCAAACTCTTTATTTTCAAAATAGATACCTGGACTTATGGTTTTATATGTATATTCTATATGTGTAAAGACATAAAGTAGGAAAATGGATGATAGAAGAACATGGTATATTTTCTTAAAACTAATGGAAAGAAATGACAGAATACAGTAATTATATATGATAATGAATGATCCTTTGCCTATGCTATGTTTTTGGGTAGTTTCCTTCCTATATCCATATGCCTTGCAAGAGTATTAATTAGAACTTAACACTTTCTTCCTAATATTAATGATGTGAATATGTATGTATCGAAGGTTGTGTGTGCATTAATCATTTTGTAGGGATCAGTCATGGCATATTTAAATAATATCATAATGGTGTTGATGAAGTCAAAACCAGCCATTGCTACAAGATGCCTTCATGTTGAAGAAGTCAAGTAAGCACTTTAGCAAGTTAAGGCATTGCTGCAAGATCTTCGCATAAGGAACAAGTCAATATATTTTTCTATTAAATACAGCGCACGAATCTAGGATCCACAATGCACTATATTCTGGAAAGAGTTATTCTTAATGACTGTTATTTCTGTTATAAGACATTATGTATCTATAACAATCCTCATCAATGGAGTGATCTTAGATTTAGGGAGTAGTTATAGTTTTCATTTAAATAAGATAACTATTGTAACTCTTGGTAATTAGTCAATTTTTCTAAATAGAAGCTTTTGTAGATGTAACATTGTTTTATCTATCCAAGTGTATTTATTTTCCATGAATGAATAGAATGCACAGTTTGAGTTCAATACTTTTATCTTGATTGTGTTTCTATTCACTCATCCAAGGGAGCCCACTTGGTGAGTGAATTACTTTGTTAGATTAGGAATCATTTCCATGCTTATTTAGAAGTGAAGTAGAACTTTGTTGTTCCTGCAACCACTAGTAACAGAACTAGTAGACTATTCATGCAGCATAGGTGGTTAGAGTAATTTATATCTATGATTACTTGTTTTCCTAGAGTAAAATCATTTACTTGTGTTAGCATAGATTTCCTGAAGCTCAATGAATTTAAATTTCATAAGATTATTCATGAGGATTAAGAGAGTTTGAAGCATATACTTTGCAGATGCCATTCCAAGTTTATGTCCCTAGTTGATAATTAAATGAGACTGGATGATCTAATTAGAAACCATTTAGGGTGTCCAATCCTGAAATAAGTAGTCCAATTCTATGGTTTTTTGAGACAATTGTTTAGCCAACCAGCTATCATCAACACACCTCGCCCGAGCTTGGCTAGATATAAAACAAAACTTTGGTTTGCCTCTTTTTTATATACCGATTAGAAGGATTACCAGTTTAAGGTCATTCTCCAAGGAAGAAGCGCATTCCCCAAATAGGCATTTCTAAAAAGTGTAAAGGTTTTTAATCTAATAGATTATGCAAGTGCACCAAGGACTCAAGATACAAGGTTAATCGATTAAAACCCAAAATTTGAAGTGTGAACTAAGCTTACCACCCATACAAGCATGAATTTTTTATTTTAAGCCCAAAGTAGATGATGGTTTTCTTGTTCAATTTTAATGCACCAAATTTGAAAGATTGTTTGTCTTTGTTCAATTGTTAACCACCACATCAATTTTAAGCACCAATTTGGAAATGTGAGGTTCAAGATGTTTGCATGCAATGTTCATTTTAAGCACAAAAATGCAAATGAGTGAATTTTATGTTTGCTTTGTTAACTGTTTCCTTGCCACAAGCTGTCAAAAAAGTGATTAGTATTGAAATCATCTAATTAAGAATTGAAGAATATCCAGCAACTCCATGATTTTTAAGACCGTTAAGACTAATTGTGACCTTGTACTTCACTATGAAATGTTTGATAGAATCAAGATATCTGATGTAGGCTTCGCTTTGATCTTCTACTACGATGGCCAAGATGGCTCTTTGTTGCATGTGGTAGTTAGTGGTCCTTCTTATGGAAGCCCTTAGTGATCTAGCACCTGAGATGCATCTAATTACCCTCTTGGCCATTAGTCATTGGTTAATCCTACATAGAAACTGAGAAAAAAATTAAATTTTAATAGAAAAATAGTGAATTTGAATTAGATAAGCAATGATTCTGTTGATTGCAGTAATTGTTTGTCAATTGTGGCAAAGTTCTGCTAGATACAGAAGATGTTTTTGATTATGGTAAAGAACTTTCAGTTGTGGCAAGATGTTGTCGATTGCACCACAGATCGGTTAATGGCAGTAAACTCTTCTTGATTACAGTAAACTGGTATCAATTGTGGCACATAGTAAAAAACAAAGATATAAAAAATGACAGAAAAGAATTGCAAAAGCCTCAAATCAATTGCAACATTAAACCAGTTAATTGCGGCAGATTTCATCAATTGTGGTAAAATACCAGCGATTGTGAAATTATAAGGATATCAAGAAAAACATATAAAATAAATTCTGCAGTCGTACGGCTAAGGTCAAAAAGTCTTGTCTATCATCTACAAGTGGTATTGGGTTTGTTTGATTCACATTGGGTTCACCAAAATGTCACAAGCTCAGTCATGTTTCCATAATATTGATTTAACGAGGGGGTTAGTAGCACCGATTTGCAATGGGGGAAATCAATCAACTACTACTAAGAATGAAAATATGAACAATAAAATGACAAGCAATAATGGAGTAATACAAACGAATGCAAACCAAAAAAGCTTGAATCTTCTATTGTCTCTCTCTACTCCTTTTGAAATGATGTTTGTGTGGTGCTCAGTATTGGTGTGGGCAGCGTCTATGACTTGGGAGCATTGAGAATATGATATTGAATTCTTTGATCGTAAGAAGGCTTGATGCTTGAACCAATTTGACAGAGTAATGGCACACGAAAGCTTTAAATCTTGGATCCTTCAAATGGTTATGAAGGGTTGATTATATAGAATATGAAAATGATATGAACGGTTGAGATCAAAGGAACTGGAGAAACCATCAGTAAACTCCACCTCCTCAACTGGGAGAGAGGAGATAAAGTTTAGTTAACTGAACAACTGATCATGAGTTACCTTTTGAACTGAAGAGGTAATTTGGAGTTACCTTTTTGAAGTGAAGAAGTAGGTGGAGTAATTCACGCAATCAAAGATCTAATCAAGAGTTCTCTTTTTTGAACTAAAGAAAGGATTTAATTGAATATTTAATTCATTTTTATAATTAAAGTATTCAACATGTGAGATAATTGAATTATTCTTGGTTTAGAATTGAATTATTAAATCAAATTAAATTAATTTAATTAGAATAATTAATTAATAAGTTTAAATATTTAAATTTAAACTTTAAGAAATTAAATTTAATTAATTAATAGAGATTAATCAATTAAGGTTAATTAATTAAATAAAATTAATTATTTAAATAATTTTGGGGATTTGATTAGATGATTTGGGGAATGAAATTAGAAGAAAATAGATGATTAATTAATGATTAAAAACCCATTAATTAATAAATGAAAATTAGTGTTTGTAATGTAAGGTCACAAGTGTATGTGGTAAATTTGGCCTTGTTAACTCACCATACACTTCAACATAGTCCTTCTTCACTAGATACACGCAAGACTGAATATGAGATTATTCATCCTACCTGTCTGCATGATTCGACCTGTTGCCTTCTATCCAGACAGGGTTTTCAAAATAGCTCTCAGAACGAGAGTCTCACAACCATAGACCAATCTAGAAATGAAGGATTTTTCTCCATGAATGCAATAGAAATGTAAAGATTATTCTAAGAATTGAAAGATGGAAGATTAATCCAAGACATGATTTCAATGCAATTATTCTAGAAATTGAAATTATTCTATTGCAAATGAGATTATTCTATATGGGATTATCAAGAAATGTGGCAATAATTCAGTATTCTAACAATGCATGAAAGTAAGTGGGGAATTAGGGAGGGGTTTTGAATGAAGAATGAGAGTTCTTTTATAGACTCAGAGGTGATCAGAATAGAAACTTTCCTCTTTGAAATAAAATAGATAGAAATGCCAGTTCAGAATATAAAGCTTTATTTAAAAGAATACAATAAATTGTTTTCTCTCTGCTTTAACTGTTTTCTTTCTTTGATGTAATTTTGTTTTATTTGGTTTTAATTGTTTTCTTTCTCTTTAAAGCACAATTAATTCAAATTTTCCATTTCTGAATAGAAGAAAGATTTTTGAGAGAATATCCAATTAATTAAATAAATATGACCTCATAAATAGGTTTTTCTCAATTATCTGAATAATTAAATTCAATTATTGAAAATGAGGATATTTATTTAATAATTAAATATCATTTAATTCCCTTTTTATGTGTCTTAGCTAAAGAGGGTGAATTTAATTTAATTTAAGTGCTAGGACTTTATAATTAAATTAACTCGATCATAAGGTTTGTTTAGCCAATAGATATTTAGGAATTAAATATAATGTATGATTAATGCAGATTTAAGATTTTCTGCATTTGACACTCAGGTCGAGTAGAGTCAGTCAAAACTCAAAATTGCCTAGTATAATAGGACTTTGATGATTCAAAAGAATGACAAATGTAAAAAAATTGGTTAGGGTTGCAAGATGCCAATTTTGGGGTGTTATATTTTTCCCCTCTTTGAATTAATGTCCGAGTAGTGCATTGATTCAAAGAATAGTCTGATGCTTGAAGCATAGAAGAATAGACTTCAAAAATTGATGATGCAAAGATTGATTGATGAAGATTTCAGAGCCATCTCCAGGACAGAGCTTGACTCTCTGAAGTCTAGGTTAGGTTTTCGAGACACCGGTTAAATAGATTTTTCAAGGGTCATCTCCATAACAAAGCTTGATCCTTAGGGATCTGGGTTAGAATGCTTTGATACCTAATAGGTTTGATATATTTCACAAGACTGTCCCCTAGAACAAGGCTTAACCTTCAGGAGTCAGGGTTAGAATGCCTTGATACCTGTTCCAAAAAGATGGTCAAATAGAGATTCAGAATCATCTCCAGAGCGAAGCTTGATTTTCAGGAGTCAGGGTTAGAATGCCCCAATTCCAAATATCTGAGTTTTTGAGAATCATCTCTAGAACAAAGCTTGATCCTCAAGAATCTAAGTTAGATCGCTGAGACACTTAATAGATTGAGGTTTTGAGAATCATCTCCAGAATGAAGCTTGATCCTCAGGGATCCAAGTTAGATTGCTCGGATACCGAATAGATGACAAGATGTAAGGAACAAAGATGCCCTTATTGATTGTGGAGTATCCAATTTTGACTGTGAGGTATGAAAAACTAAATATGCCCCAAGTGATGAGATGCCCCTAGCAATGAGGAATTTTGAATATCAGATCAGATTGATTGAAAAATAGATTCAATGATGTAATCATCTTGCCCCCTCGGGAGTGAAATGGAAAGATGACATGTCATAATGATGATGGAGAGAGAGAAATCATAGATAGATGTTGAATCAGAGATCAAGAAGAACTCAGAATAGATTACGAAAGAATTTAAAATATTCAAAATCAATTTTGAGTGATTTCGAGGTCCAGTTGACCAAGTTTGACTAGGATTGACTATAGTTGACTTTTGAGAAAAAAATAGTTAAAGATTTTGAGAAAATGTTGATATGATAAGATTCTGACAAGAAAGCGATGTCAGAAAGTTGACTGCACAAGCGTTTGATCGCGTCGGTCCCAAAAAATTTAAAATATGATTTTGAGCTATATAGAAGTGTCAGATTTCAATTTCGATCCCAAAAATGGATTGATCATATAGCCAAAGATAGAGAACAAGGATCAAACACTTGTGTAGTCATGATGAAACTAGGATAGTGAAGAAGAACTCCCCAATGTATGAACCCAGGAGAACACAATGAAGAGAACACCGAATCCCTACCACAATGCAAGTCTAGAATGAAAATGCAATCCTATGCTAGATGCAATATGAAAGTACAATTCTAGGACATGGTTGTGAGACCCATCATAAAATCATCATCATTTAGCATTTTTTTGGAACATCAAAGTCAATACAACCCTTACTGGCACCACAATACAACCATAAGGATATGAATATGACTTGTCATCAGATAAAATGTAGGAAATGAACGTAAGCACCAGGGCACAAAAGCCAAGATGACCTAAACATTGTTTCCAGTTAAGATTGAAAGAGTACACCATTATTGAGGCATGCAAAAGCTAAGATAACCATGGGTGAAATCATGCATAAAGAAATAGAGCAATAACAAATAGAGCAATAGAAATCAAGGAGATAGTACCGACCTCACCATGGCATACAAATAAACAAGATCAAGGGATGTGAGGTTGTTCCGCCTTAGTGCAGGAGCTCTTATCACATACACCCTATTTAGTTGACATTGTCGAATCATCGGGACTACACCAACAAGTAGTAGACAAAGAAAATATCAATAAAATTCATGAGAACAGACAGCATACAAAGAAATATTCAATCATAGCTCAGCCAGTTTCAAATTTTGCAAATGTATATGTGTATGAGGTATTGAAAAACATCATTATGCTTGTGAGTGTATTGTGTTTGATTGTTATCGATAGATGTTTACGTTTGACATATCTGATGTGTGTTGAAAAACCCAAATGTGTCTAAAGATAGTGTTAAAAAACACTATTTATGGTGGTGTTAAAAAACACCACTTTGTGTCAGTAGAGAGTTGTCCTGTAGACGTGACAAGATTACTGACTCAAGTGTAAACAAAATATGTGATCAAATGGGGGGCCAATTCCCCCAAGTAATGATGACTGACTTGACACTTGTTGCGAGGATAAATGAGATTTGGTTTCCCCCAAGCGTATGGCACTAAATAAATGTCAAGTTAGGAGGGTTCACAAAGGAACCAGAGTGTCACGAAAGTGACCAAAAGCTATGTACAAACTAAAGCAAAGAATCATCAAGACCGAGTACTGATAGATAGAGTGTTTGAGTATAACTCCAACTATAATGGATGTGAACAATCTCAACAGTACGGTGATAGTAGATAGATGTAGTGAGAACCACTGGAGACTGACGCGTGAGAGATTCTCAAGTGAAGTGATCATAGGACTAGCTAGATATCAGTAGGCAGATGCAATGAGAACCACTGGTGACTAATGTTAGGGAGATTTCTTAAGGAAAGAGAACTCAATATAAGCAAAGTGATAGTAGGCAGACACAGTGAGAACCACTGGTGAATGTCATGAAGTAGATCCCAAAAGGTAATAGGACAATGCCCCCAAGACTAGGAGGGTTGCCCCGAGAGTATGACTAGTTTCAATCCATGTGAGTTGGTGTCTTGGCGGGAAATAGAAAGCAAATGAAAGAAGGAAAGCAACAATGTAGGAAAGCAAATGTGTAAATCCAAGTGGTGCTACGATATATATAGCATTATGGAAAAAGAGGTGCCTATTTAAATGGTTTTCACCTTCTTGGCAGAAATTATTTTTTTTCTACCATGACGCCTGTTTGCTAGGTTTTCATCAATGGCACTTTTTTCTTTTTTTCTCTTTTTTTGTATTTTTCAATTTTTTTTTTTTGTGTATTTTTGGAATATATAGTTTTTATTTTTTTTGGGAGATACATCAAAGTGCCTATCGCTAGGTTTTCACTAAGATGATCATTTTCTTAGGACTTTTTCATATTTTTAGAATTTTTTCAGGACTTTAGTATATACATCAGTACACTGAAGATGTCTCAGCTGTAGAACTGCTTCAGATGAAGAGCGTTGATGGGCTCTTTGAGTTGTTCTCCTTTAGTAGTAGAAAGTTGATAGGTACCAAACCCAAACACTATAGTAACAATATACAGACCAAGCCAGTTTGGTTCAAATTTCCCTTTCTGGATCCAATGTTGTTGAATCTTAGGGTTCTTCCTCAGAACAAGGTCACCCGCTTGGAAATCCCTTGGTCTAACCTTCTTGTTATAGCTCTTGGACATCCTTTTCTGGTATACTCTAAGGGGATCGAATGCCACTTGCCGACATTCATTAAGTAATTCTAGCTCTTATAGCCAAGATATTCTATTATCTTCATCAAATGAGGCCTTTCAGGGAGACTCACAGAGAAGGAATCTCAACCTCAATTGGTAACACAGCATCTGCTCCATAAACCAACACATAGGGAGTAGCCCCTATTGGTGTTCGTATGCTTGTCCTATATGCCTTGAGAATTGGATTGATCTAGAGATGCCAATCTTGTCCAGATTTGTGCACTGTGCGATGCAGGATTTTAAGGATTGTCTTGTTGGATGCTTCTGCCTATCCATTACCCTAAGGATAATAGATGGAAGACCAATGTTGAGTAATTTTAAACTTAGAGCATAGCTCTATCAAATCCTTGTTTTTGAATTGTCCCCCATTATTAGTGATTATTGTTGAGGGTACACCATGCCTACAAATGATGTAGTTGAGAATGAACATAGCTATTGATTTTCCATTGGAAATAGTGAGAGGGACTGCCTCCACCCACTTGGTAAAATAGTATGTAGCTGTGATAATGAACTTATGCCCATTTGAGGATGAGGGATAAATCTGACCCACCAAGTCAAAGGCCCATTGTTGAAATGGCCAAAAAGTAATGAATGGAATAAGCTCCTTGGCTGGAGCATGAATCAGATTACCATGTAGTTGTCATTGTTTGAAAGACTTAGCAAACTATGTAGCTTCTTTTTCCATATCTGGCCAATAGTAACCAGCTCTAATAAGTTTACGGGCCAATGTCAGGCCATTAGAGTGAGACCCACAGATGCCTTCATGCACCGCTACTAACACACGTTTGGACTCATTGGGTTCTAAACACATAAGGAGGGTATCATCTAGACCACATCTGTACAATTCGTTATCTATGATGACAAATCGTGAAGCACTGCAGATCAAGTGAC
>MU226906.1:2198646-2216309 GCA_018584345.1 Thuja plicata
TG
Organism: Thuja plicata; assembly: GCA_018584345.1. Lineage (NCBI taxonomy): Eukaryota > Viridiplantae > Streptophyta > Pinopsida > Cupressales > Cupressaceae > Thuja > Thuja plicata. The sequence goes on from MU226906.1 coordinate 2,198,649, forward strand.
TTCCATATGATCTAGTATAGGACCTAGATCTACAAGATGCTTCTTTCAGTGCATGCTCTTAGCTAAAGTGTCATCCACATAATCTTCCATTTTTTTATGCATCATGTCATGAAATATAGTAGTAATAGCTCTTTGATATGTAGCACCAGTATTTTTGAGTCCAAAGGGCATTACATTCCAACAGAAAGTGCCCAAGGCACATGTGAAAGTAGTTTTCTCTTGGTCCTCTGGCGCAATTTTTATCTGGTTATAGCCAGAGAAACCATTCATTAGTGAGTACATTTCATACCTTATTATCATATCTACAATCATATCAATATTAGGCAATGGAAAATAATCCTTAGGACATGCCAAATTTAAGTCTCTGAAGTCTGTGCAGACTCGTATAGATTTATCATGTTTTGATACTGGAACAATATTATAGATCCACTCGGCATAGTCAATTACTCTGATAAAAACTGCCTTAAGAAGTTTCTCCAATTCAGCTTTGACAAGTAGAGCTACATGTGGATGCATTTTGGGAAGCTTCTTCTTGACGGGCTTGAAACTTGGTGCAATAGACAAATGATGCATGATTAGATTAGGGTCTAATCCCAGCATGTCTAGATATTTCCATGCAAAGTTTATATTTTTACTTTGGAAGAATATAGTGAATTCCTCTCTTTCTGCCTCTGATAGTGATTGTGCCAAGTGAATGATCTGAGGTTCTACCTCTATACCCAAGTTGATAGGTTGAGTTAGTTCAATAAGCACAGATGATCTCTCCTGGAAATGACTTAGAAGCGCATCAAGTATCTCATCCTTGGGCACCTCGGAGAGGTTTTCACCCTTGGATATGTCTTTTATTTTGATAGTTTTAGGCTCTGATACTGCCACAATGTGGTTTTCACCATCAGAGCGTCTATTTTTTCTTGTTTTTATTTTGTGACTAAGATACTTGATGTCATCCTCAATCATGTTGACACTTTCTTCGCTAGTGAAGGACGTTACAGGTTTGATAATGTATAGGTAATAGGCAAGAGCATAATCATTTTTGAACATAAGGACTTCATTAGATGGAGACGTAGAGTTCCAGTCTATAAGCTCAAGATGGTGAAGTGAAAGAGGAGTGACGGGTTCAAGTGCGTTCATGGTATAATCATCAAAAGCATGGACAAGCAAGTCGAGACCTAAAGCAATCTCATCTAGAGGTATAGTCAAATTTCTTTGTTCCTAGCAACCTTAGTAGATGACATGTTAACATTTATGGAGTTAGACTTGTGTGACCTTACACTAGACCCTTCAGCTACTTCAAGAAGGTTTTCATATGCGTTAGTTGTATCTATATCTCTTTCAGAGGTGGTATATGACAAGTTGTCAAACTCATATTCATGAGAGTTTGTTTCATCATTAGGTGTCATGTTAAGAACGTGAGTGAAATCAACCCTTTTTCCCTAGTTGGGATGAGTTCTACCTAGAACCTCTGCTATGGTCAGATGAGAACCTTTTGACCTAGGTACCTCACTAGTGTTTGTAGCATCAGCTGCCTCTTGTGTAATGAGAAGTGACTAGAATTCCTAGTCAAACTATTCTTGAAAGTGTGGTGGTATGTATAAATCACCCTGATGACTTGGGTTTAGAGTATATATTTCTTTCCACTCCTCATAAGTTAATGGAGCAAAGGAAGTGGTGTTATTAGAATTGTTGTCAGTGTCTACTATACTTACATGCGGTATAAAGTTATCTGGCTTAGCAAAGAATTCTGCCAGGTCTAGAGGAATAGGATAAGGAAAACTATCCTCATCAGATTTGTCTTCAAATTCTGTAGTTTTAGATGTTTCTTCAGGTATTGGTTGTTTATCTTCTTGAGGTACAAAATTGTTTATCCCCAGTTGAAATGTGAGTTTCTGGAAGCCTATACATGTAGAGTCGTGTGTTCTGCGACCAATAGCTTCAAGTGGTGCAATCAATCCCTTATGATTCACACCTATGGGACCATTTCCTTTATAGCCAAAATGTTGCATAATAGATAGTCCTTTGCCATATTGCTCAGGTTTTATGTCATAAGGAGGAGTAGTTTGTTCAAAATTGTCTTCTCCTTTATAGATCCAAGATTTGATAGCTCTATTTTTAGCTTCTTATTCTAATGGTATTTTGGCTTGTACAAAGGTACCACCATACTTTTTTGGAGGAGGAACCGTAGAAGGTTTAGTTCTCTCAGAAGGTCTCCCAAAAGAATGTGGAGACAAAGGCAAAGATGTAATAGATAGCACAGGTTCAATCTGATATCCTCCCATATCAATTTCTTTGAGTGTCAAACTCTTTTCCATTTATTTTAATTTATTCTCAAGGAGTTCAATAGATTCTCTGTTGGTAGGCACAAAGATGTCAGCAGATTTGGTGAGGGAATTGCAATCATAGCGTGTGTTAGCGGGTATAGTCACTTCAGATCCTTGGAATGGGAACTTAATGCACTAATGGTATGTGGAAGGGATAGCCTGCATTTCATGGGTCCATGTCCTTCCTAATAGAATATTGTATGCCAAAGGGATGTCAAGCACTTGATAGATAACATCTTGTTCAACAAGACCAACTCTGATTGGAAACACAACTAGCCCCTTGGATTTACATTCTTCCTCATCATAAGCCTTAATAGTAATCTTTTTGTGGGCATCAATGCAATCTTTGTCATAGCCTAACTTAGTAAGGAGTCTAGTAGAGAAAATATTTAGGCCAGCGTCGTTATCTATGAGGACACAGCGAACACACTTTAAACCAATCATGACTTTAATGTGTAGAGGGTTATTATGTGGGTGACTCAAAGAATGGTCATCTTCCTCAAAGAAATAAAAGTAATGTGAGGAGGTTAGGTGACCTACCATAGATTGAAACCAGTCGATATCAAGATATTTTGGGACATTTTCCTCAATGAGGGCTTTGTCCAAGATTTCCCTGTGAGCAGGGGAGATTTTTAGGAGCTCAAAAATAGTTATCTGAGCATTAGTACATTGCAATTGATGGAGAATGTTGTAATTGGTAGCATTAGATGAGGAACCCACTTTTGGATTCTTATTGGCAGATTCAACCTTATCTTTGTCTGAAGGTTGAGTTGATGTAGACAGAGAAGGCTCAGGGCCTTTGATGATGATCTTAGCACGAGATCGAGTAACAATATTAGCGTTGGCTTGAGACTGCTCTTGTTTAGAAGAATGAGGCGTAGACCCTCACAAAATGAAAGGTGTTTTGGACTTGGAAGTATCTTCCCTTCCCTTGAGAATGATGACATTACAATATTCAGCATCAATAGGTTCAACCATATTAATGACATTGTCGTTATTGGTGTATGTATTGTTGACCTTAGCATCAGTATTTTTTCCTTTAGATGATTCACCTTTTCCATGAGGAGGAAATGGATCTTTGAAAGCTTGGTGATCGAAATTTTTGTTGTGACCTCCCATAGCAATAACCTCACTATCAATGAGATCCTAGATTTTATGCTGAAATTTAAGACAAGTAGCCATTTTATGACCTTTTTTTTGGTGAAAATCACAATAAGTGGATTCATTCCACCAAGAGGGTCTTGGTTGTGGGTCATAAGGTCATGAATTATCTAGCAGAGTGAGTAAATGGTTGTCCAAGAGAGTCTTGTAAACCACCTCAAGAGGTTCTCCTAAAGGAGTGAATTCATGCTTGGGTCTAGGAGCCCAAGGTTTAGGTCCAGAAAATTGTGAAGTACTTGGTTTGGAATATGTCACAGCCTGTTCAGTGGCTTTGGTTGCTCGCATCATGGTAGTGAGATTAAAGGAATCCTTGGAAGGCTTAGGAGTCACATTGTCTATAATGCCATCATTCACAACATTTTGGTTCTTGTTGGGAAATTTGGGTTCATCTTTTCTTGAAGAGGAAGACCCTTGTTTATTTTCCTTATGTAAGATCAATTCACCTTTCTTGATCATAAATGTATCGATTCGCACAGCTTGTTTAATCATGTCATCAAAGGTTAGAGGACCTTGTATCTGTACTTGATACCCAAAGTTGGGGAGAAGATTATCGATAAAGATGTCCAACTTTTCAGATTTGGGTATCTTGTGAGAATATCGTGTATAAAGTTGTCTCCATCTTCGGAGAAATGCCAAGAAGGATTCCCCATGATTTTGTTTCAAGTTGCAAAGATCTCAGATATGAACCAGATGTTGGATGTTGTGAGAATGGTGTTGTAGAAATAGATTGGCAATTTTGTCAAAAATTTTGATGCCAGTTGGTAGTCTAGAGAACCATTCCATAGCTGACCCTCCCAAACTACGTGGGAAAAGATGCATGAGATAGGTTGTCATGTATGAATTCTATGGAAAGAGTACCAAACTCTCTCAAATGGTCTTGAGGGTCAAATATACCCAAGTATTTTTCATATTTAGGAAGTTCAACTCCTTTGGGAAAAGGAGGCATGCAAAGATCTTTGTCAAATGGGAAAGGACAGATGCTTTTCAGTGTGAATTATGTAACAAGTTTTTCTTTGTCTTTCAAGAGTTGAGAGAGTTTCTCTTGCATAGTTTGCATTTCTTTTCACAAGCGGGAGTTTTCAGTTTCTTCCTCTTTCTCAACAAGTGTTTCTACATCATAGTTGGAAGGTAACTTAGCCCCTTGATTGGCTAGTTCAAGAATATATTTCTCTTTCTCCTTAGCTAGGAGAACTCCCATCATCCTACAGAAATATTTATTAGCATGAGCTTGTGCAATCTCTTCTTGAGTTATTTCTACTTCTACATCATTAGGGGGGTCTTGAGAATGGGACTTACCCCAAGTTTTAAAGAGGTCAGCTCTGCTGGCCTCACCTGATTGGTTATGATCTACCATCTTACTAGAATACAAGGATTCAAGGTGTAAAGACTTGGTATGAAAAGATTGAGTGTTCTCAGAATTTGGGTCTTCTTGGAACAAAGAATTTTGAACCTGACTAAGATCCACTAGAAATGACCATTTATTGTAAGGTGGATGCACCGGGGAAGGATATCAAGATGATTCCTCACTAGATGTAGCTGGCAATGGTGTGGAAAGTACAGATTTGTCTTGATTGATTGAAGGAAATTTTTTGCCACTTTGAGTTGTGACAGTCATTGACAAAGTTTGAACAAGGAATGTGAACTAGGACCAAACTTGAAACTGTCTCAAAGTAATTGCATAGAACATGCCAAAAGGTGAAGTATCCTTGGTGTAAATCATCGGAGATGAGGCTAGAACAACCAAGAGATGAATATTGTGACACAAGGCATGACAACACAGATGAAAGAGATCAAAAAGACATGAGACAAGACCAGTTTAAGTGAGAATCACGTAATTCTCAACCCAAGAAACCAAGTTTCAGACTGTGTGAAGATGGAGGGTAGAAAAATAGAACCATACTAGAGACCAGATTTGACAGAAGTACACCTGACTGATAGAAATTAGCTTGCTATTTTGGAAAAAAGACTCCAGATTCATGCAAAGAAATGCTCTTTCGCGTGAAGATTCTCACTGACACACGTGAAACTTTGTAGTCTTTCATAAAGAAAGACACCAGAATGGTGAAGAAAAAGTGACAAAATAGCAACATTGTTGCCAAAAGTCGTGCGATAGTTTACAGCGTATCGCGCAAATATTCTCAGATAATGATGTGAAGATTGGGAAACATCATGTGAAACTATTCAAATTTTGGAAAAATGAATGTTTACAGAATCAAACAGTTGAGACCAGTTTGCATTTCTCAAGATAAAATCATACTATTTTCTAACAAATAGTTTGAGTTATAGATTGTTTTGGACATGTTCAAGATTGACAGTTTGTGTGTTTTGACGATAGTTTTGATTGTTCAAATGATACACCCACGCAAAACACATTAAACAGAATGTTTATAGTACCAGAACAAGAACATCACAATCCTAAGATAGATAGGACAGTATCTGTTGAATCCCCACTTGAACCAAAGTTTAGCTATGCCTACTCTTAGCGGACAACTTAGAAGCTTAGAGGAACGGGCTCCTCCTTACATGTGCACTCACTTCTCAGGCACACCAAGCTTCGAACCCCAAAGGAATTGCTTCCCAAAGGGTTGTTGTCTCTACTAAGATATGTAAGAGTGTGGGGTGTCTTAGTCAGTCTCTGACCTTCTGCACCAATAGATAGAGGGTTTTTGGAAACTAGAACAATAGTTTGTAGTAAGGACATCCGTTTAGGTGGTTGTGATCAAGTCATTTTCCCAATTAAGAGGGCTCTCCCAATCCTTTCAAAGCAAGGCTTTCACCTTAACAATGTAGGGACTTTAACGCACCACTAGGGTATTGGAGGAGATTTTGGTTGCCACAAAAAATTCACACCTATCTATTGTGACATTAATCACAATAGCATTTTTTGTATACCTGTTCAGAAGGGCTTGGCTTTAGCCGGTTACCGGTTGGGAATCCACTCTCACCGGCTCTGCTAAAGCTCTCGGGAGGTAGCCACTCTAGAAGAATCACATGAATTTCTCTTACACCCAAGATCCATAAAGGCAAGGGGAGAGGATATGTTCATGTAGTTCTTAGGATTAAAATCAAAAAAACACTTCAATCACACAAGATAATGATTCATTTTAAGCACCAACTGAAGTGTGTTTTAACTACTAAAAATAGACATAAGAATTTGTGAAAACACACAAGGTCTTCGACAAACATCCTGCAATAAACCCATTAGTAGTTTGTAATGCATTTCTTCATATCAACGTCCTGCAATAAACATGTTAGAAGTTTATAATGGTTTTTCTTTATCTCAGCGTCCTGCAAACCACTGTTTAGTTTTTTCAAAAGATAAAATCAGAGAAACACAGATGTTAGAAAATAGCAGATAGTTAGAAAACTGAGACAATAAAATATGAAATGAAAACTTTGGTGTGTAATTTTGCATGATGATTTATACTCGATCACGCGAAGAAGTACAGAAAGCCATGTGAAGAACTATAAAGTTCGCACGAGACACTCAGAAAGTTCACGCGACATTGAAACAAAGCAGTACAGAAGTATGGATAGAATGCAAAAAAAATGAAAAAAAAATGAAATGAAATGAGGCCAGAACAGAAATGTACTTGCCCCACGGTGGGCGCTAGAAATGTATGTGGTAAATTTGGCCTTGTTAACTCACCATACACTTCAACATAGTCCTTCTTCACCAGATACACGCAAGAATGAATATGAGATTATTCATCATGCCTACCTGTGTGATTTGACCTATTGCCTTCTATCCAGATGGGGTTTTCAAAATATCTCTCAGAACGAGAGTCTCACAACCATAGACCAATCTAGGAATGAAGGATTTTTCTCCATGAATGCAATGCAATGCAAAGTTATTCTAAGAATTGAAAGATGCAAGCTTAGTCTAAGACATGATTTCAATGCAATTATTCAAAAAATTGAAATTATTCTATTACAAATGAAAGCTTTTAACTAGAAATGAGATTATCAAAATGTAGGAACAATTTAGTATTCTAATAATGCATATTTTCTCCAGGGGTTTTGAATGAGGAATGAGATTTCTTTTATAGACTCAGAGGTGATCAAAATAGAAAGTTTTCTCTTTAAAATAAAATAGATAGAAAAGTCAGTTTAAATTAGAAAGCTTTATTTAAAATAAAATAATAAATTGTTTTCCCTTTGCTTTAACTATTTTCTTTCTTTGATTTTAACTGTTTTATTTGATTTATCTATTTTCTTTCTCTTTAAAGCACAGTTAATTCAAAGTTTCCATTTCTGAACTGAAGATAAGATTTTTTTGACAATATTTAATTAATAAAATAGAATATGACCTCATAATTTCTTTTTCTCAATTATCTGAATAATTAAATTCAATTATTAAAAATGAGGATACTTATTTAATAATTAAATATCATTTAATTCCCTTTTTATGTGTCTTAGCTAAAGAGGGTGAATTTAATTTAATTAAAGTGCTAGGACTTTATAATTAAATTAATTCGATCATAAGGTGTGTTTAGCCAATGGATATTTAGGAATTAAATATAATGTATGATTAATGCAGATTTAGGATTTTCTACATTTGACACTTAGGTCGACTAGAGTCAGTTAAAACTCAGAATTGTCTAGTACAATAGGAATTTGATGATCCTGAAGAATGACAAATGCAGCAAAATTGGTTAGGGTTGCAAGATGCCAATTTTGGGGTGTTACAACAAGTATGTCCACTTTGGGTGTCTACAGATAGGAAATTTGATTTTCCAAACTGGGTCTATTTTAGATTGTTAAATTTTGATCATTTTCATTCTCTAGCAACATCATGTTTGCAACATGTCAAAATTACAGCATCTCTGAAATCTTTGCTCACAGAATTTTGATTGTTCTTTTCACCATTTTGTAACTCATTAAAATGTCCTCCACGAAATAGCAAAAAATTGATGTTTCTATATTCTTCTCAATGATACCAGTGAAATAGTAAAAAATATTTATTTCATTGCCTTGTAATATGATACTTGCAAAATAGCAAAAAGTCATTGTTTTGCTGCCTGTGTTCTTTTGTCCCCACAAAATAGAAAAAATTCTTCATTTTGAATGTTTCCAACATGATCTCATATTTTGACCTCCTCAATACACTTTTGTCTTTGAAACTTTAATGTCAACAGATAAATTTGATGCTTCTAAATGGAAAAAAATTAATGCTCCAACACCTTCCTCCATTATAAATGATAATGGAGGGAAATTCAAGAACAGTGATATGGATGAACTATGTGATAAATTCAAAATCAAAAAACACTATTCTTATATATATTATCCACAAGGAAATGGGTAGGGTGAGGCCTCAAATAAGAATCTATTGAAAATATTGCATCACACTGTGAATAATTCGAGAAGGGATTTGCATATGTAGCTCAATCTTGCATTATGGGCCTAGAGAACAAGCATAAGAATGCCTACTGGAGAAACATATTTTTATCTAGTGCATGGAAAAGAAGTGGTCTTTCCCATAGAAGTAGAGATCTTATCTCTAAGGGTTTCTTTACATAGGCTAATAAAAAATGAAGATTGCAGAGTCACAAGACTGCAAGAGCTAGAACTCCTAGATGAGTGTCGGCAAGTTGCATTTGATCATCTCAGAGCATATTAGAAAAGAATGTCAAGATGATATAGTAAAAAGGTCAAACCTAGAGAGCTTCAGGTTGGTGACCTAGCGTTGAGAGAAAATCCTTGTAATCAGTCACGTTGAGAATAATAGGGAAATTTTTAACCCAACTAGTTGGGTCGCTATATCATTACTGCAGCATTTGTCTTGTGTGCCTATCGACTCTCTACACTAGAAGGAGAATAGTTCCAGGAGACTATCAACACTCTCAACCTGAATAAATTCTACACCTGAGTATTCTCAGTATCTAGGAACATGTACATATCTTTATGGTCCTAAAAAATTCAATTTTAATGCACCAAATTTGAAATATTGTTTGCCTTTGTTCAATTGTTAACCACCACATCAATTTTAAGCACCAATTTGGAAATGTGAGGTTCAAGATGTTTGCATGCAATGTTCATTTTAAGCACTAAAACACAAATGAGTGAATTTTATGTTTTCTTTGTTAACTGTTTCCTCGCCACAAGCTGTCAAAAAAGTGATTAGTATTGAAATCATCTAATTAAGAATTGAAGAATATCCAGCAACTCCAAAATTTTAAAGACCGTTAAGACTAGTTGTGACCTTGTACTTCACTGTGAAATGTTTGATAGAATTAAGATATCTATTGTAGGCTTCACTTTGATCTTCTACTACGATGGCCAAGATGGCTCTTTGTTGTGTGTGGTAGTTAGTGGTCCTTCTTATGGAAGCTCTTAGTGATCTAGCACCTGAGATGCATCTGATTACACTCTTGGCCATTAGCCATTGGTTAATCCTACATAGAAACTGAGAAAAAAATTAGATTTTAATAGAAAAATAATGAATTTGAATTAGATAAGAAATGATTCTGTCGATTGCAATAATTGTTTGTCAATTGTGGCAAAGTTCTGCCAGATGCGGAAAGATGTTGTCAATTGCGGTAAAGCACTTTCAGTTGCAGCAAGATGTTGTCGATTGCACCACAGATCAATTAATGGCGGTGTTGGTTGTATTTCTTGTTTTGGCAGTTTTCCTGGTTCCCTGTTCTTTTCTCTATGATCTAGTGTTTTTAATCAGCTATCTCTCGTTCCTTTTTTCTTTACCTGTGTCAATTTTTCAGGTTTCCAAGTCTGAACCTGTCTCAATTTGCAAAACCCTGAAAACCCTTAGCCTTCCAAGTGTTAAAAGTTGAAAAAACAAACCCTAAGTCATGACTTTTCTATTTTGCTGTTGCTTTTTCAGTCCACTTAAGTCATCTATTTTAATCAAATCACTTTGTCACATTACTCTGAATGAATATTCCCTAATCCTTCCCGACTTGGCGATTTGCTTTTGTCGCATGGTCTCGTTTAAATTCAGTATATTCCTTTGGCATTTTGAGACTCTACAATTTCTTCATGTCGTGTGGTCGCAAGATAAATTTGTAATAAAGCATTATGCGGAGGGGACCCACTGATTAGTCAGGTAATCGTGAGAAATTCTCAACAGTTATTAAAATGTCTTCAGACTCTGCGATTTCTTCATGTCGCGTTATCACTAAGATGATCCAAATTTAAAAGTTAGGCAAAGCCTCTAGTCGCGCAGTCTTGAGAAGGAATGACGGTTAAGAGGTTTTGACCGAGACTTCGTGACTGACCATCTAAGCTTTAGCAAAAAGCATAGTCGGGTTGTCACCAAGAACATAATGATGACTCAGTTCTCCATTGTGCAGTAAGAGAATGAATGACTTTGTGACATGTGTCATAAGGTGAGTAGATATTAAAGGTTCATCGCATGGTTTCCAAAAGGAGAAAATCAAATCAGCGACAATGAGACTAAGTGCTTTTCTTTTTGTCACAATGTCTGAGAAAGATTTAAGGGTATATAAGAATATTTAGCAATTAAGCGACGGTCATCGGATAAAGAGATTAGAGGATCTAATGGTGGTCGCGGTGTCTCAGAATAAAAGTGCCCGAAGGAAAAAATTCCTCCCAACTTGGCGATTAAGGTATGTCGCACAGTTGTTAGATGAGAAAAGGGGCACATATAACCTGTCATGATACTCAGATTTTGTATTCTATGATCAGGTGACTAGGTATAGTCGCGTAGTCTTCATATGAAACAAAAACATTTGGAAACTAAGGTATAATCATAAAGGGTTAAAGGTAACGGTTAGTCGTGGGGTCTCAAAAAGGATAAAGAGTTAGTGTTAACTATGCGCGACTATGATTCTTGCAGTGTCGCGTGATCACCAGATGGTGACTTGGGTTAGCCAAAGGAAAGAAAGTGTATTCTCGCAATGTCTCGAGATAAACCATGGGTTAGTGACTAAGGTCTGCGACAAAGAGATTATATATAGTCGCACAGTCGCTTGATCCCAAAATTTAAAAACGGTGACAGTTTTTGATGTGATAGTATGAATCATTCGGTAACCAATCACAAGCTTGTATTTTGATTGTTGTGCAAAAAGAGTAGCTGAGATGTAAGATAGTTAGCCAATTATAGCATGACATGTCAGCTCTTTTTAATTTCTGTAAGGTTGTTTTGAGGATTCAATTTTATGAATTTGATTTCCTGTCAAGCTCATGGAACTACGGCTAGGTTTTCATTCAAGGTTACAGTATGTCAAATTGATGATAGAATTGATTATGAGATGTGTACTTTGAATGATGGCTATAAAGAGTTGATGGTGCACTCATTTTCATTCACCGTGCTTTCAGATTTTAGAGCCCAAGGTGTTAAGTTTTCAGAAAGAAGAGATATTCTACGCAGTTTGCAGTATTTTCAGAGTTGATCAATAGGTTCTAAGTCTCATAAAATTGCACACAAGACGGTCAGCCAATCTCAGAAATAGATTTGTTTCAATATCGATAAGGATTAAGAGATTCAAGGCACTACAAGTATGAGCGGGGCTGTTAGTGGTGCTTCGACAAGTGGAGGAAGTGAGGAAGAGAAAAAGGGAAAAGTTAACTACTCAGATGAATTCCTCCATCTCCTTCCTGGTTTGACACAAAATAAGAAGGTTAATGCTAATGTCCTCATTGATGAATATAAAGATGTTCGAGATGCTATGACTCCAGGGACAATAGGTTTTTCTCTCTTCAATTATTTTTATAAGAATTATGATAAGCCCATCCCAGTATCAAACCCTTGGACCTGTGGTTTAGACAGGTTACTTGTTCCTGATGTCTTTCTAGATGTAGACTTGTTCTTAGACCTAGCCAATCACTATGATGCTTTATCTAAGACCATCAGGAGGGATGATGGAACTTCCCTATTAATTTTGAATAGAAATTCATTCATGCAATCCTTCAGCTTATACAGCACCATGTCTACAAAAATTAAAATGACAAAGCAAAAACAGAGGTATACTTTGAAGCCTGGGATTGCTAGGAGCCAATTGCTAAAACATATACTGAAAGAAGTGAAAAAGTATTTAGATCCTATGTCAGGGGACAGCCCATATTATTACAAGGATCTACACTTTTATATCAAGTATGCTACATATGCCCTGTGTAGAGTGTTGGGAATAGATGGTGATGCAGAGAAGATTGATGCAGGGATTCTGATGATGGTGTTGGATCTACAAGACGTCCACTCTAACACCAATTATGATTATATTTAGCACATCTTAGATGAAATGCATGAGGGTTTCATTGCAACCTAGAAGAGAATGAAGAACCCAAAGGAGAAGGAGCCCAAATTTTTGCATTACTCAGTTCTTATGCATCTCCTTTTGTATTTCAATTTTGTCATTATGGATGTTAATAATTTAACTTCTCAAAGATTCTATCAGTCAGGACCAAATCCTATCCAATTTTGGGTGAGGGTTTGGAATTACACTTCTAGGGAGTGTGACTATTGTGCCTTCAGAATTGGATTGTGTATCCAATAGTGCAAAGTTTGGGAATGAGTAGAACAAGAATCCCATTAAAGGTTATACAACTACTTAGGCCCTGTGATTATATAGATAGCTAGCCTGGAAAGCATAATTGGGGTGACTTCTTTATGGAAGAAAATTACACAGTCATCAGGGTATATGGGTGTATTCACCCACCTCATTTATTACCATATTATGTGCCTGCAAGAGTGGCTGCAATGAAATTCATATGGCAGTTGTTGTTAACAGATAATGAGCACTTTACACTGCACAAGAAGGGGACTCTAACTCCTAGAAAGTTTAAGATTTCTAATTTCACAATTGGCAAGGGTGCCATTGATGCAATAGGTCAATGGTTGGAAAAATACAGGATGGGGGCAGCCCCTTATAGATACATTGATCCAGAAGGTTTCATGGCAAGGGTTAGGAAATTGTATACACCTACAATCCCTAATACAAATGTCCACTGTGAGTGCATAGAAGAAGATGCAACAAGGAACATCTTAGATGAAGATGATATTCATACAAGAAGACTGAGAATCTAAGATTTGCTAAAACTTGAGAAGCAAATAAAGAGAAATGGGTTGTCTTTTGGGGGTTTTTACCCTGACCTCCCATATTTTGACAGAATTAAGGCCATGATAGATAACTATTATGTGCTTATAGAGCAACTAGATACAGTTCTTGACAAGAAAGGTGCTCAGACACCTGATTATTCAGAATCTGAGTACAATAGTAGTAGTGACAGTGATTATGCACGTCCTGCTAGAGATCTTGCACCATAGCAAGATGTTGCTGAGATACCACAGCTGGAAGGAGCAGAGGGTCACATTATAGACTTGACAGTTGCTACCCAACCAGATGATGTAGAGGAACCTGCTTCAAAGAGGTGGAAATTAGAAATAGGTCAGCCCTCAACTGAAGGGCAGAATAAGAAGAAGGATAAGGCTAAGGCCTTAGTACCTGGCAGTAGATTATATGATCATAACCTAAGAAAGGCGATCAGGGAAGGCAAGAAGCAACAACCTGACCTAGATGACAATGTTGAGCTGCCACTTAAGCCTTGTGTTGATAAAAGATTGATTCATCAACAAAAATTTCTAAATGATGACAGCTTTGTTAAAATAGAGGAGTTTAAAGACTTCCTAAGATGGCATAAGACAAAGCAGATCAGATCCCAATTGATAGTGGATGGAAAAGAGACAATAACAAATGAAGCCCTAGCGAATTTACAGTCTTATGATCTAGAGAATGAGGATATTTCACCCGAGGAAGCCAGGAAGATGGTGCTAGGTAGTGGAATACTATTGGCTGAGGGGTGGGATTTTGCATCTGCCTTCATCATTGACCAAATCAGAAAATAGCCAGATCTCAAGATGGTTAGTGAGGTCCATATGGGAGATGTAATAAAAGGATTTGGGTATAGTCCAAAATCCCAAGCTTTTGCAATGTGGAGCCAGAGCCCAAAAGACCAAAAGCCCCAACTAGTAAATATTCAAGAAAATATGGTGGGCAATCAAATGGTCTGGTCTATACAGAATATAGGGGATTTGGAGATCTCCCAAATCATGACACATTGGGCTCACTTGAATGAAGACAAGACTAAACAATTTTCTGAAAGGTGTAGCAATTTATTAGAAGAGACAAGTGCATTGTCTAAAGATAGGGAGATGTGCCACATACAATTGCACCAGCAGGATCAGGTAATCAAGAGATTGTTGAAAGAGTTAGAAGAAAAGCCTGAGGTTGTATATGTACCTACACAACCACCACCATTGCAAATTGAAGATAATCCTAAATCAGAGGAGGTTGTTCAATAGGAAAATAATGAAGAAAAGGGAAATGCAATTGGTTTGAGGGCATTGAAGGGTATACTACAACACAGAATTGAGATTCTAAAGGATAAAACTGATGTTGTACTCAATGCATACAATAAACTGCCAGCTTTGCATACGGAGGTAATGGGGTACCTTGATATTTTGAACCCTTACTTTACTAAATGGTCTACTAGGACAAAGTTATTTGAAAAGTTAGCATCTTTACAAGCCCTAAGACCAGATTTTCCTGAAATAGTAACTGAAGTTGAAGATGAGATCAAAAGAGTCAATATTTATCTCTCATTCTTTAAAGGCAAATTAAACCAAATAGAGGTTAAGCTAAGCCTCTTTTTAAATGATTTTAATAATTTTATTCCTTCCTTAAGGGGAGATGATGATCAAGTAAAGGCTCTAGATGCCTGGAAGAATGAATTTGATAGCAAGATGCCTGGTGATGAGGCATTTCTCTTGGGAGCAGATGTTGATATTGAAGGATTCAATAAAATATTGGATGAGGCTTTCAAATCAGAGACTGACATCAACAAATTCCTGCTAGATGTCAAGAATATCACTGATGCTAGATAGGATAGACAAAAGGTGCAAGTACAGAGTACTCAAGACTTCAAGTGGCCATCAGATGATGAAGTAAAAGCATGGGAAGTGATGACTACACCCAAGAAGAAGAAGCCAGCAGTGGAGGAAGAAATTTTGGATGATGAGTAGGGATGACTACTTGGTACCTTACCATTGAAGACAAAGAGGACAGTTATTGCAAAAGGAGAATGTAGGTAAATCTTAAAGCACGGTCATCCAGACTCGACATAACTGCTGCTATCTACTATGTACACTATCAGATCAAGTCACTACATTGGGAGAAGAATAAAGAATATCTATTTCTATCTTTTTGACTTGGTCATTCCACCGCTTCTTCTCTCTCTTTCTTTTTGTCTCTCCTGTAACTTTAGAGTTAGGTTTTCTGAGACCATCTGAAGCTTGTAGCATCCTTTTCAAAAGGATTCCAAGATGGTTGAAGACATATATATATATAGAAGAGAGTTGTATTTTTAGGACAGGAGGGTGGTCCCACAATAGTGTGTCCCACTTTTTTGAACATCCTGATTTTTGCTGAAATTGCACATTTTTAAGAAAATATGATTATTTATGCCTTGAGAGGTCCCATTTGAAGGAGTAAATTCAAAATGGCTAGATAAAAGCCTCTTGGATCAAAATCCCTTTAGTATAATCCCTCTACTCCTCACTCACACCTACAATCGAGTCTCCTTTGAACCCATCAAAATGCTGACAAAAAATCACTTTGACATTAGCTTTTTGTGGGATCAAATAAATTCATTTGAAAAACCCAAATACAGGATGATAGTACTCTAAGAAAGCTTTCCAATGATTATGAGTTCTATATATATTGATTTTATTAAGACTTTTCTTTTTAAGTTTTACTAAACATAGGTTGTCTGACCATTTAGTGACTTCTATGTTCGACACTTCTAGAAAAATAGTAAATTAGGGAAAAAAATTATGAAAAATATATAGGAAATAGGTATTTATGTTACCTTTCTATCAAAGAAATAATAAATCAATTTTGATATATAGAGATAGAGTTAGAGTGATCAAAGTGAACCTATGTCCAAATTATAATTAATGTCACTTCAAAACTCAATAAACTATTAAATATTCAACCAAATTGAATGAAAATAAATGGATTCCCTAGATATTTGTGTTACAAACATAAATTCAAAATAATTATGTTCTTATCAATTTTATTAAAAAATTTATGTTGATCAAAGTGAGTGTCACTCCTGAAAAATCCTGATTTTTCACAAAATAATTTTTGAAGGAGAAGGAAAAATGGATTCAAATAAATTCCAAAATTTTTTAAAAATATATATTTATAAACTTGAAAAAAAATTCTAAAAGTCACTAGTTTACATCATCTTCAAATTCTTTATGGTTTTACGATAATAGATGTCCGAAAGTGAAGTTTTTTTTCAGAATGTTCATTTCAGTGTCAAAGTTGGCCAAAAAGTGGGACACAGTTTTGTGGGATCACCTAGGATGAAAATTAATGTAAAGAATCAGTCTTTCTAAATATGTGCCTGTGTTATTTCAAGCTTCAAAGATTTTTCTTATGTATGAAAGAAGGATTACATCAATAAAATACATTGCAATTTTACTCTTCTTTATTGTTGTCTCTTTATTTCCTGTGTATGTTTTTTTATGATTAAGATTGTAAGGCAGTCTGAAGCATTTTGGTTGGAAGGTGACTATCTAATTAATTGCAAGTTTCTTTCATGTAAAGAACTAAGTTTTGTGATTAGTTTCAGGAAGCATAACAGTATTTAAGGATTTGATACAATATTTTAGAGGTAATCAGATAATTTGTAAGGCAACTTATCCTAATTGCATGTAGGTTGTAAGGCAGCTTACAGTGTTTTGTTTATGTGAAACTTCAAGCTTTTGACTCTGTAACCCAAAGGATAAGCACTGATCTAGACTTGGGTCTGATAATCTATCATCATCCAAGTTTTTAAGACATTCAAAACTATTCTAAACACACTTGTTACTAAAACATATGAGTTGAACTCATTAAGGACCTATGTCAGCAGGACAGTGTCCACTTTGTTGATTCTTTAGAGAGTGAATCATTAGGTTATCCCTCCTACAATAAAAGGAAGAAGGATGAAAATCCTTGTATCACTGGTTCTTGTTATATTTACAACCATGGTTTGTATGGTTAAATCTTGCAACTGGTTATGCTTGGTCACTTGCAAGGTGATTTATAAGTTGGTTTAACAAAGATACATAGCAAATCAGTGTCCACATTAATACATACTGTGTAAACAGCAATCATAAGAGGTAAAACCTGCCTGAGTATATGTGGAGCTCAAAAAT
>MU226906.1:2216359-2227376 GCA_018584345.1 Thuja plicata
ATACTGTGTAAACAGCAATCATAAGAGGTAAAACCTGCCTGAGTATATGTGGAGCTCAAAAATGAAGAAGGACCTTATCCAGTCCTTAGTAATTAGGATTTTCTTGTCTCTGAATCAGTATTAGAAGACATAGTGTTCAAGTAGTCATTTCAAGCACTATGATTCATGCAAGAAAAATCCCTAACAGGTAGTAAACTCTTCTTGATTATGGTAAAATGGTATCGATTGTGGCACATAGTAAAAAAACAAAGATTTAAAAAATGACAGAAAAGAATTGCAAAAGCCTCAAATCAATTGCGGCATTAAACCAATTGATTGTGATAGATTTTCATCAATTGTGGTAAAATACCAACGATTGCAAAATTATAAGGATATCAAGAAAAATATAAAAAATAAATTTTGCAGTCATATGCCTGAGGCCAAAAAGTCTCTTATGTCATCTACAAGTGGTATTTGGGTTGTTTGATTCACGTTGGGTTCACCAAAATGTCACAAGCTCAGTCATGTTTCCACAATCTTGAGTTAACGAGGGGGTTAGTAGCACCGATTTGTAAATGGGGTAAATCAATCAATTACTACTAAGCATGAAAATACGAACAATAAAATGACAAGCAATAAAAGAGGAATATAAATGAATGCAAACCAACAAAGCTTGAATCCTCTATTGTCTCTCTCTACTCCTTTTGAAATGATGTTTGTGTGGTGCTCAGCATTGGTGTGGGTAGCATCTATGACTTGGGAGCATTGAGAATATGATATTGAATTCTTTGATCATAAGAAGGCTTGATGCTTGAACCAATTTGACAGAGTAATGACACACAAAAGCTTTAAATCCTGAATCCTTCAAATGGTTATGAAGGGTTGATTATATAGAATATGAAAATGATATGAACGGTTGAGATCAAAGGAACTGGAGAAACCATCAGTAAACTCCACCTCCTCAACTGGGAGAGAGGAGATAAAGTTTAGTTAACTGAACAACTGATCATGAGTTACCTTTTAAACTGAAGAGGTAATTTGGAGTTACCTTTTTGAAGTGAAGAAGTAGGTGGAGTAATTCACGCAATCAAAGATCTACTGAAGAGTTCTCTTTTTTGAACTAAAGAAAGGATTTAATTGAATATTTAATTCATTTTTATAATTAAAGTATTCAACATGTGAGATAATTGAATTATTTTTAGTTTAGAATTGAAATATTAAATGAAATTAAATTAATTTAATGAAATTAATTTAATTAGAAGAATTAATTAATAAGTCAAAATATTTAAATTTAAACTTTAGGAAATTAAATTTAATTAATTAATGGATATTAATCAATTAAGCTTTAATCAATTAATGGATATTAATTTTATTTAAATAATTAAATAAAATTAATTATTTAATTAATTTTGGGGATTTGATTAGATAATTTGGGGAATGAAATTAGAAGAAAATAGATGATTAATTAATGATTAAAAACTCATTAATTAATAGATGAAAATTAGTGTTTGTAATGTAAAGTCACAAGTATGTCCACTTTGGGTGTCTACACATAGGAAATTTGATTTTCCAAACTGGGTCTATTTTAGATTGTTAAATTTTGATCATTTTCATCCTCTGGAGACATCATGTTTGCAACATGTCAAAATTACAGCATCTCTGAAATCTTTGCTCACAGAATTTTGATTGTTCTTTTCGCCATTTTGTAACTCATTAAAATGTCCTCCATGAAATAGAAAAAAATTGATGTTTCTATATTCTTCTCAATGATACCAGCGAAATAGTAAAAAATATTTATTTCATTTCCTTGTAATATGATACTTGCGAAATAGCAAAAAGTCATTGTTTCGCTACCTGTGTTTTTTTGTCCCCGCAAAATAGCAAAAATTCTTCATTTTGAATGTTTCCAACGTGATCTCATATTTTGACCTCGTCAATACACTTTTGTCTTTGAAACTTTAATGTTAACAGATAAATTTGATGCTTCTAAATGGAAAAAAATTAATGCTCCAACACCTTCCTCCATTATAAATGATAATGGAGGGAAATTCAAGAACAGTGATATGGATGAACTCTGTGATATATTCAAAATCAAAAAACACTATTCTTCTATATATTATCCATAAGGAAATGGGTAGGGTGAGGCCTCAAAGAAGAATCTATTGAAAATATTGCATCACACTGTGAATAATTCGAGAAGGGATTTGCATATGTAGCTCAATCCTGCATTATGGGCCTAGAGAACAAGCATAAGAATGCCTACTGGAGCAACATATTTTTATCTAGTGTATGGAAAATATGTGGTCTTTCCCATAGAAGTAGAGATCCCATCTCTAATGGTTTCTTTACATAGGCTAATTAAAAATGAAGATTGCAGAGTCACAAGACTACAAGAGCTAGAACTCCTAGATGAGCGTCGGCAAGTTGCATTTGATCATCTCAGAGCATATCATAAAAGAATGTCAAGATGATACAGTAAAAAGGTCAAACCTAGAGAGATTTAGGTTGGTGACCTAGTGTTGAGAGAAAATCCCTGTAATCAGTCACATTGAGAATAATAGGGGAAGTTTTAACCCAACTAGTTGGGTCCCTATATCA
The DNA here is from genome assembly GCA_018584345.1 of Thuja plicata. NCBI lineage: Eukaryota > Viridiplantae > Streptophyta > Pinopsida > Cupressales > Cupressaceae > Thuja > Thuja plicata. The sequence continues at coordinate 2,218,937 of MU226906.1, forward strand.
TTACTACAGTATTTGTCTCGTGCACCTATCGACTCTCTACACTAGAAGGAGAATAGCTCCAGGAGACTATCAACACTCTCAACCAGAATAAATTCTACACTTGAGCATTCTCAGTATCCAGGAACATGTACATAAATTTATGGTCCTGAAAAAAGACAAAAAAAAAAAAAAAAAAAGTGAAAAATGTCCTGAAGAAATGCTAAAAATTGGAAAAAAACCTGAAAAAAATGATTATCCTAGTGAAAACATAGCAATAGGTGCCTTGATGAATCAAAAAAAAACCTAAAAGAGAAAAATACAAAAAAAATCAAAAAGATGTAAAATACAAAACGATTGAAAAAGAAGAAAAAGTGCCTTGGTGAAAACCTCGTAAACAGGTGCCTTGGTAGAAAAAAAAAAGAAAATCTACCAAGTAGGTGAAAACCTGGTAAACAAACACCTCTTGAACTCAAGTGCTCCATCTATCAACACATGTCTTCACATCCTTCATTCTTTCCTGCCATTTGCTTTAGTTTGTGCATATCTTTTAGTCACTTTTGTGACTCTTTGGTTCTTCTAAGAACCCTCGTGGTTTCAAACTAATTAGAGTCATAGTCTAGGGGAAATCGAATCAGCTTTGTCCAAAAATTCTAATTCAATTCATTCATCTTGAATTGGAGTTTTTACTAGGGAGGAAGCTTTCCAATTTGATCAATATGATGAACCAAACGAGAGTCAGTATCTTAGTCTTTCCTGATGGACAATTTTCCACTGACACAACTATTGGATGATATTAGATTTGGGTACTACTGATGATGTTGGCATTCATGATTTGTCATTGATGTCAACATATGTTTCTATGGTGTGAATAGACTATTTATTACTATTTATGTCGACCGGAAGAAGTGTATGGATAGTGTACAAATGATTCAGGACAATCAAAGATAAGGATATGAAGAAGGATGTGTGATGACCTTATTCCTAAGGTATCTTGACTTTAGGTTACATATTGGTGATGTTACAGATGATTTAGTGAAGACTGGTTTCTGGACTATGACAGTAATGCTTGACAGAGAAGGTCTCTGTATTTTACATATATCTTACAGGCAAAGATGATTAAGCATGTGCATGCTTAAGGGATGATAGAGGACACATTGAGGAATTTTTTTTGTTGATCGATAGTTGTAATAGCATTGGTGATGTCAGTTGTGGCGTGTATTGTGGAGGAAAACTATTTGGTGGCTGACTTCAGACATGTAACATGTATTATGAATTGAGAGCATGGATTTTAGATCTTGGACTATATCTAATAGATTGTAATTGATGTTTACTTGTTATAGGTACCGTGTGTATCTTAGCAAGGGGTTAAACAATTATTTGTATATTGGGAAAGCCTAATTAGTCAACCTAATTTATTATTTGTGTATTGGGAAAGCTTAATTGGCCAACCTAATCAATTATTGTAATAGGGTATATATGAGAGATATTTTCTTTTCAAAAGTAGTGGTAGAGATTGAAAAGGCAGATAAGTGTGGAAGCTGCGAAGCTTGATTGGTTGATGGATGTAGAGAAGTGTTTGTAATAAGAATAATTTATTGGAACTAACAAAGCAAAGATAGTTGCTATCAAATAGTTCACTGGATTGTATATTCCTTAAATACACTTGTTCAGATTGTGAATCCTTGAGGGTGGCTTTAACCTTCTTTGGGAAATGAGCCCACTCTTTCTCTTAACTACTAACAAGGTTTGTCCTTTGACAGGGACTATGTACTGTAATGTTGTAATAAGCTCCTAAAAAGGCTAAATATTTTAACATGGATACTATACTCTCAGTACATTATTTGTGGGTGCTAATTCCCACCAGGGTTTTACCTTTAACAGTTTTTCCTCAACAACAAGTGTTGTGTTGGCATTTACTGTGTTATCATTTGAGTTGAAGTTCTGGTTTACAAAGTTTAAATTTTAATATTCTATATCACAACTGGTTCACCCCCCCCCTCTTAGTTGTTCTTGTAGACTATCATTCCTAACAACAACAGTGTTTCTCAATATCCTAATCAACAATGTTTCATAACACTACCTATTTGGACACATTTGTGTTTCTCAACACACATTGGATAACACATCATGAACCCTAATATTGGTTTAACAACAATCAAGCACACAATTGTGTTTATAAGAATCATACACTCACAAGCACTATGGTGTTTCTCAACACCCTACATAGACAAACATATAACTCTTATAAACTTTCTAAGGGTATGTTGAACATTTTCTTGGATATTGTCTGTTATCAATGCTTTTCACTCATCTTTTCTCTGATTGCTTCTTGTTGGTGTGGTCCCAATGATCCTCCAACATCAAAATAAACTGGGTGTCTGTGATAAGAGCTTCTGCATTAAGGTGGAAAAGACTCACATACCTTGACTTTGTTTACTTTCATGCCACTATGAGATCGTAAATATATCCTTGACTATTATTAATCTATCTATTTATGCAAGATCGCATACATGGTTATCTCGGCTTTGTAAGTCTTGATACTAGTGTGCCCTTGCAACATCATCTGGAAACAATATTCACATCATATTGGCTTTAATACATCTATTCTTATGTTGGGTTCCACATTTTATCTGATGAAATTCATACTCATATCATTATAGTCACAGTGGCACTAGTAAGGGTTGTATCGATTGTGATGTCCCAAACACTCAGTGATGAAAATAGAAAACAAAAATCCAATGACTAAGTCCTAGGTTGCATTCATGTTACCTCTTGCATTACCATTCAATAGCATGATAACATTGCAGCATTCTCTCTACAATAAAAAGTAAGGCTTGATTATTTAGCAATCTTGTATCCATTTTTGAGATCAAAATCAAAATCTGAGATCCTTTTATTTGTTAAAATCACAATTTCACTTTTTAAGTCAACCACAGTTGATCGCTTGCACAATCAATATTTTGAACTTTGAGAAAATGGGAATTTATTTATCAAATCAATAAATGAACAAAAATTTTGGTCAAACTTGGTCAACATGACCTAAAACAAGTGTAGAATGTGTCCTAAACGCTTACAACCTCTTCAAAATTAGATCAGTCTTTTCCTACATCATTTTATCAGTCAAGTTCCTTCGAATCACTGGGGTACCTAGCCATATTTCAATTTCACTCCTGAGGGGGCATGATCATTTTTACTCCATATTGGATTTAAGGTTGTCCTTAGTATTCAAATTGCTCAGTCGGTAACAAATTCAAAGATAGTCTAGTTGATGATGATCACCTAGTGCAGAGTTAACCAAGTACACTGATCATCAAGAAGCATACACCAAGCAGAGCCTACATCGAGCACCAAGAGATAGTATTAACCGAGTGAACCAACAATTACATAAGATTTTGTAATGGCACATTATTCTAGGTAACAACTTTTTTCCAAGCAGGATAGTTGATTACCAAGATCGAGAAGGACATTAATTGTGGATGTAATCATTAATTGGTTATGTTTCATATGTTTAGATGATCAAGGTAAATTTTGTAAACTGTTGATCTTAGGTTTTCTAAGATATTGTAAAACCCTAATTAGGTCAAATAGTTTTATATATTAATGTCAAGATGTTATTTTGAAATGTAATGATCAAATTATGATCAAGTAGTTGCCGCACTAAGGACATCTAAAGGGGGGAGAAGGGTTTTAGCAAAGGATTTCATTAAAGAATTTAGTTTTATTTAGAACAGAAGCAATGCTACTGAGTAGTACCAAAGGTATTATCTATCACAAAAAGGTGATAAATATATTGTACTTAAAGGATCTCATATCAGCAATATTGAGATTGTATTAGTCAGGTCACAATTTATTGTTACTCTCTAACAATTGTAACAAATTCAAAATCTCCTAACAGAGTAGAGTTAACCATCTTTGTTTAAATCTCCTAATAGAGTGTGCATGTATACATTGTGTTGTAAAATCCTTTCACAAGGTAGATCTAACAAATTTTAATGTTACTCCTAATAGGGTAATGATCACTAGAAGTGATCAATCTTTGTAAGCTCTAATATACTACTTTATTACTGTAGTAGTGAAGCTCTGTGGGTTCCATCCCTGTCATAGTTTTTACATTCTAACAAGGGTTTCTATAATACCATCATACATGTGTTATGTGTATTTTAGTTTCATGAATGTTTTATTGTTTTTATTACATGTATTTACATTTCTGCAATGGTATTTCATGTATGGTGAAATAAAACTGCTCAGTCGGTTAAAACATTTTATGTTTAGAAGGTTTTGTTTTGAAAAGTTTTAAGGGTATTGTTTCACCCCTCCCCTCTCAGTACACTCAATTCTATCATTCCAACAATTGGTATCAGATCTAGTTCTCTTGTTTAAGAAGTTTAATCACTAAAGAGAAAATAACTTACAATGGAAAGGTATACGCTTGACAAAACTGTTGAGAATCATAAATTTTAGTTGTAGATCTGTTAGTAATAACTGAGAAGGGGGGTGAATCAGTGGCCTCAAAAATTTATCCTTTAAACTTCAATCCACCAATTAATACACCTTAGATTATTAAGTCCCTACAAGATGTATGCCTTTGAAATACTTGTAATACATAACTGTCTGTCAGTTTACCTTGTCTGTCCTTCTTCTCCTTGATAACCAATAAGAAGTAAAACTTATTTATCAATGATCAGTAAATATGCAAAGTATACCACTCAATCCAGAAATGCATATGTGAAATGTAAAACAATAAAGTAATAAACCATACACACATAACACAAAGATTTTAACGTGGAAATCTTGTTAAGGGAAAACCACTGGGACCGGTACCCCAAATTTTCACTCTTCTAAAGTGAGCCCTATTAGGAGCCAACCCTGTTAAAGGTTACAAACACATGGTTAAGTGTGACTTGGTTAAAGGATTTTTATATATATTTTGTCACTTAGTATCTGGCATCTATGCTACCATCCTTGAATCAGTCTCTAGACTGTCAATAGGCTTTATGCTAATCTTACTACCATCCTTGAATCAGCCTCCTTCTTAGACTCTCAATAGGATTTAGGTAAGAACGATGCTACTATCATGAGTCAACCTTTTTGGTAATCTGTTAGGATATACCTTAAATATAAAAGACTGTTAAGTCCTGCTCTGTTAAGAGACTTAATGCTTCAATGGTTAAACTGAAACACAATGACCTATTTCTAATGCAACTTTGAATTGCAGATATTCAGATCTATTTATGTACAATACCTTTATGATCAATGTATCAATTCAATTCCTTTGTACTTCATTATTTCTACTCTATGATGTTGTGCTTCACTGTTTGTTAGTGTCTGCAGAATTCTTTAGCTCTCCCTTAGCTTGATTGATCAGGACTGCATGAAGTTTATCCTTCATCAGTTTCTCTTCAGCATCTTCTCTCAATTCACTCCCCCATATCTGAGTGTATTTGGAAATGAATCATACTTGTCTCTTATATAGACATGATATTCCTTAATTCTTGGTTCTTGATTCTTGATTCTTGGCATGAAAAACAATCCAGCCAAATTGATTTGTGGCTTTAACTCCTGATTTATCTCATAGTTATCTTCTTTCCAACTATATAAATCATCTTTAAATCAATTACTTAACTGTGGTCTAATAAAAAAAATAAAACAACCAGTCAAGTCTATCCTTAAGCTCTAACAGCTAGATATTTTGTCATTTTTTGATCTCTCTATTCTGTCGGTCAATTCTATAGTTCGTCATCAGTGACAACTGTCAGTTCTGTCGGTGCAACTTTAGTTAGCTTTGAGATCTCTATCCGTCGGGAATCATTGGATTTTTCTCATTAGGAAACACTATTTTTAGCTCATTGGGAATCTTGTGATTCTACTTTGTCGGGCAATACTATCTTCTGCTCGTCGGGCATCACTGTGACTTTATCTCTGTCTTTACCAATGGTGTGCACTTCATCGATGTAGTCTGTTAGCATAACCTCTGTTACATTGATTCTCTAAAGTATTTGGCATTATTTATATGACCATACAGATGATATCAACTTGACATCAATGACAATATAAACCATTAACTGATTTAATATCTTGCATCATCTTCAACTTAACATTATCAAACATTCAATCAATTATATTTCATCAATCTCTCCCTTTGGCATTGATGGAAACATGCTATATTATCATACTATACTATTTCTAATACAACATGAAATACAATTGTTGAGATTCATCAAATTACCAAACAGTTTTTTTTGATAACTGATAAAAATATGGTAAGCTCTGTGTAAGCTTAGATTTGATTCTTGCAGCTTTTTTTTTCTTCTTCTGATATGTTCTATCCTCTATCTGTGTCAATTTATCTCTCTTCTTCTTTGATGTCTTTGTCTTTTGTTTGCAACTTTGATACAAGTTCTCTCCCTATGGATATGATCTCTCCCTGTTTGGAGTAATCTGATAATGAATAGTTTCTGATGATAATATGGATACATTTTTTCCTTTTGACAACAATGCCAAACAAATATTTTCACAAATATCTGACATTCTGTCAAATAATTTCTTCTATCCATAATATATTCCTTGAATTTCCCTTATCCATCATCAATATAACAATATGCTCTAGTGCTTGATTCTGATATATACCTTTCTATATATAGATATAGCTTTGAAGTTTATTTTCTGCTTGCATCAATCATGAATGATATTCTTATAATATATGGTTGATATAGCTTTCAGTCCTTTTACTGACTATTAGACATGGGTTTGACCCCTAGTCTTTTTCTTAGATACTCAAATGTATCATTGGGCAGTGGCTTGGTGAAGATATCAGCCAATTGTTCTTTTGATTGCACATATTCAATTATCACCTCTTTTTCTTGAAATTGTTCTCTTAAATAATGATACTTGATGGAAATATGTTTATTCTTTGCATGCATGACTGGATTTTTGGAAATGTTTATTGCACTAGTGTTATCACAATAGATAACTACTGGTTCTTTGATCCTCATATGCATACCTTCTAGCAACTGTTTGATCCATGCAATATTTAAGTAGTTTGCAGCAACAGCAACATATTCTACTTCTGTAGTAGACTGAGAGATGCATCCTTGCTTTTTGCTAATCCATGTGACAAGTCTATCACCCATAAAGAATGATCCTCCATTTGTGCTCTTCTGATCATCAAGATTTCTAGCCCAATCAACATCGGTAAACACTTTCAATTCAAATTTTCCTTCTCTTCTATACAATAAGCTAAATTCCTCAGTATTCTTCAGATATCTTAGAATTCTTTTCACAGTAGTTATATGTGATTCCCTGGGGTTAGCAAAAAATCTAGCAACAATTCCTACTGCATGTGCAATATATGGTCTAGTTTGTACAACATACATGAGTTTCCCTATCATTGATCTGTATAGAGTCTGATTTACCCCCGTTGTCTTATCTTCCTTTGTTAATTTGCATCTAGTAGCCATCGGTGTTCCAACAGGTTTGGAATCTTCCATCTTGAATATTTTCAGAACTTCTTTGATGTATTTGGACTGTGTAATGAAAATACTTGCACTTTGTTGAATGATCTATAGACCAAGAAAAAACTTGATCTCTCCAAACATAGACATCTCAAATTCTTTGCTCATCTCATCAGAAAATAATTTGCATAGCATATCATTGCCTCCAAATATGATGTCATCAACAAATATTTCAGCAATCAAAGTGTTAGCATTAGTATCTTCTTTCAAATAAAGATTACTGTTTTCACTAGTCCTCATGAATCCAATACTTATTAGATAGGAATGAATTCATTCATACAAGGCTCTGGGAGCTTGTTTCAATCCATACAAGGCTTTGTGAAGTCTACATACCATGTTCCTCTTCTCTAGATCCACAAACCCTTCTAGTTGCTCAATGTATACCTCTTCTTCAAGTATTCCATTTAGGAATGTTGACTTAACGTCCATTTGATATACTTTGAATCCTTTGTATGCAGCATAAGCAAGTAAAATTCTTACTCCTATGATCTGGTCCTCTGGATGGTTCCTTCTTACATATCTTGCAAGTATAGGTACAGCTCTTTGTATATCAGCTTGATCTTCATTACCTTGCACATTATCTTGATCATTATCCTGACCATCGGTAACAGCATTCTGATCGTCGATTGCAACATTCTGTTACTCTAGATTTAAGCATTATTGCTCAGGTAGTGTTATGGGTTCTTCACAGTATACAAACTTGTTGTAGTCTTCTATTTCTTTTGTGCTTTCCAGCTCATTCTTTTTTGCAAATTCATCAATCTTCACATTTTCACTTTCAATTATTTTGTTATAGGCTTTGATTAGACATTTAAAAGCTTTTCTTTTGGTAGAATACCCCAAAAAAATACCTTCATCACTTTTGGCATCAAGCTTTCCATTTCTATCATCTTTTAAGACATAGCATTGACTTCCAAATATTTTGAAGTAACTTACATTGGGTGTTTTAC
>MU226906.1:2242618-2255177 GCA_018584345.1 Thuja plicata
GTATGGATTTGGACCTGAACATTATCTCCCCTCTCTTACCATTGAGATTAATGCGATAGGGCACGCTCACTCCTGCCAATTCAGGGAAGATGTAGCCCGGTACCTGCAAACCTGTCATCACAAAGACGAATATACATGCATATATATCATATGACAAACAATGGTTGAGACCAGGTTATCGTGTGGATCTCACCGAAGCAAGTAACTACGACTCTGTCCCATACCATACCAAACACAACAGACATTAATGCAAAGCATACAAATGATCCATGTGCATATAAATATCGAGTCAGTATTGTCAGAAAACTATAATCAAAATGACGTCCTAACGTAATCATAACCAGCATGAAATAATCACAAATCATATGCAAATAGATGATATAATACAACTAACAATGGATCAATACCATAATAAAAAGTAACGCATGAATATCCTTAAAATCACTTGAAATAACTAACACATACATACTATGGTCTAAAAGAGATCAAAAACTAAAATAAAAAAAGGCAACTCAAAGGGTAGGTATTACACGAGCATTTGTAGTACTCACCAAATTGAGGTATCTTCGGTGTTAACTGAGTGATTTGTTTGTCAACCGAGTGGTTGGTGAAAAGCATTTAATGAATTGATTAGGTTATTTTAATATAAATTTACAATAAGTAAACTCATTCATTCACACAATAATTAAAGAGTGAAGCAGAGCGATCAAGATCAAAATTACAACAAAGTATTTCAAGCATTTCAAAGATATTCAACTACATTTTGAGGAGTATTTGAGTATATCAAGTAAGTATTGGTACTTACTGAGTTGTCTATAACATTCGTTGGAAGCCCTAATTTTTGAAAAAATGATGACATCTTCATCTCGAACCATGAAAGGAAAGAGTGACAAAAGCAAGAAGGTAATTCTGATCAAGAATTTAACATGCATAGAACCCAACTACAAATTTCATCCAAAGGTTGGTACACAATCTTATGACAAAGGTGCATTCTTCATGATACCGTCTAGGTTTCTACTTGTTCAAGATGTGAGAGCATACATACACCAATGAGATAGGTGATTTTAAGCTTATTTTGACATATTAGGAGCTTTGCAACAATGGGAAACTAAAGGATGATCACAAGAATTTGGAGGTGAAAGGGTTAACCAATGCCCTAATATTCCTGAAAGAGTTTAAAATAGAATGGATTTGAATTGTACTGATTCGATTACATGATGGAAAGTTATGGCTAGATGAACCTATGAAGATCACAAAGGACATGATACATGCAGTCACTAGGTATCCAACAACCGATAAAGAAAAATCCCTAAGGAATTAGGCCAAAGTCGAGATTGAAAAACTAACAGGAGATGAGTGGGATGGTAGAGGTCTAAGGATCAATACTATCAGTTATTTTGAACTAAGGTTTGGATCTTATTTCACTGCATACAATATCTTTCAATCCAACAGACCCAATAGCGTCGCATGTGGCGTAGTCGACAGAACATATAAAATTGTGAAGAAAGGTTTCCAAATTGACCTAGCTGAGTTATTGTTGAGGCAATTGGAGGAGAACATGAGAACAATCAAGGAAGCATGTTAAAACACATGCAAGTATTGTTTTTTACTGGTATGCACATTTTTCTATTTGCAATTTTTTTTCCCTCTTTTGGTATTCTAACTTGGGATATCAATCGACCAATCAATGTGCACGTCGGTGAATTCATTAAGAATCTAGGAGAAAACTTTGTACCCATTATGGATGACTATTTCAAAAAGTTTGAAGAAATAATGGAGAAAAGAACAAGGATACCAATCTAGTTGGTAGAGAAATACAAAAAAGATATATGTTTTGCGGTAGATAGTGACACCACACTTATCAAAATAGTAGAGCCAAGAATAGCATGGATACCCCCAATGGACTATGAAATTGATATAGATTTAGCTTCAAAGGCAATAGAGGCACTACTTAATGAGCCTTTTGACAAATCTGCTATGACATTTGGTGCATTTGATGAAGCTAAAAAAAGGATAAGGATTGGACTTAAAGTGGAGAAGATGGGAAGAAAGAATACCAAAATAGTAAAGACTTTGAAAAGAAAATTATCTATAATAGATGATGAACTTGACAAATCAGTAGATGATACTAAGGAGAAGACTCCAGTCGGTGAAAGAGAAGATCAAGATGTCGAGGCCACAAAATCTGATGAAATATAAGAAGAGACACCTAAGGCTAAGAAGGGTAAAGGCATAAAGGCTGAGACTCCACCTAGGACAAGAACAAGATCAGTGACAGAAAATTCACTACCTTTGAAGAAAGTAGTTACTAAAATCACTAGACCCTCACCAAAATATACTTATCAAACAAGGAAGTCTAAGGCCACCACCAAGACCCCAACACTAAGATGAAGGAAAAAGAATATTAACAGAAAAGATGACATTGATGAATCTGATGAAGATAATACATATCAATTTTGTGTTGTTAAGAATAATATTCCACAAACTATTAATGAAGTAGCTAAAGCAATAAATTCAACTGAAAGGTTGAGTCACCCAAAGCTACACAAATATGCAAGCCTGAGCACCGAGGATCATGACAAGTTAGAAGAAGCAATTATAGGTATAATAGTCACTTATAGAAGAGTTCCTATAGAATTTTCTACATACATACCTCAAGAAATTTATGATTAAATATTTGCAAGATGGACATATGTACTAACAACAGAGAAATAAATGAGAGAGGCATCTCTCACTATACTTAAGGCTGAATACACTATTGCTGAGATTGATGAAACCATGAAGACATTTGCAAAGAATTTTCCCAAACCATCCATGGCATTTAATATCCTTAAAGGGAAATTGAGATAATTTTATGAACATAGCACTTTTATATGGATCAATCTCTTGATTCCTACCGAGTAGAAAGAGGCTATAACTTCCACAATCAACACCGAGGTAAATTGACTGAGTCCCAAGCCCATAAATGTTGAAGACACACAAAAAATTTACCTTACTAATAATGATGCAAATGTCATGGAGAAAATTCATGAACTATTAACAAATCTTGGACATGCATACATCACCATAGATGATATAACCGGAGGTGACCCAGATGACAAAGAAGAGGAAGATGAATTTATCACTGGTGCCACTAAGAACCTCAAAGAAAAAGATGCAACCGAGGTATCTTGAGCTATGGTACCAGGTAATCTTCCTATTCTAGTCCAATCAATTAATATTGCAAATGTAGCACAATAAGAAAACAAGACACCTGAGTAGGTTACAGATACACAAGAAGACAAGGGTGATGAGATTGGTAAGCAGACCAAACATAGTGGAGCTACTACTCAGGGTGATGTAGCACAAGATACCACTAATGCAGTAGATAAGGGTGAAGATAACACAGTGACAATGGTAGACACTTATACCACTAACACCATGTTAGTTATTGAGCCACCTAAATAAGTCATCACACCCACCAATCCACCAAAGCCAGATACCGAGCACAAGGCTCAACTATTATTAACGTAATCTCCTACCTCCAATATACATGAGAAGAAGAAGAAAAAGAAGCAAGGGAGAAAGGGTCCAATCACACTTGATGAAATCATAGACATCCCTAAATCTGATTCAAGGACACTTGATCCTAAATCCCTAAGAAAATATGGAGAGATTTTCACCCGAAAAGCAACTCAAGAGAAGCTGAGGTTAGACCACAAGAATACACAGGTGCTAGAAGAAGCTAAGGAGATATTAATGCAGGTTGTTCCCAATGTGAACATAGATGAATCCACCCCTATCATTGATCAACTTGCACTACTCACTAAGGCAATCAATGGTCCCACTATTGATGTCAAGCAAAAGTTAGAAGAAAGAGAAGAACAGAATATTTAGTACAAGCTTACTGAAAAGATCAGCCAAGAAGTGGCAGTAAAGAAGGTAACACTTTCTGAAATTGTAATAGCACAGGAAAGTATTGTTTCTCAAGTACTTATAGTTCTTCATAAGTTGTGCATACTAGATCAATTCACCAAAGAGATTAGTGAAAAGATACAGAAATTAGATAATGATCTAAAGGATAGTGCTAATCATCTCCCAATCGAGAAACATGAATTTCAAATGCATTACCCAAAGATTATTCACAACCAGTGGTTGAGACTCAAATTGAAGAAGGAAGAGAATAGGATGAGAGAAGAGGTAATAGAGCTTTAGGTCATGTTACTACTGCATTTAACATTGATGCAGAAGCATGTGAGAGAGGAAAAATCTTTGATTTCCACCCCTGAGCTATCAGTCACTGAAAACATATATGATATGCATGCTCAACTGAACTTGGAGAAGTTGATCCTTAAGAATTTAAAGGAGGAATGGGAAAAACTTATGGAAAATCTTCAGAAGGCCCATCCCAACATTTTTGGCAAGTTGTAATTTGTTTCTTTTTGTCATTAATTTCAAAAAAGGGGAAAAATATATGTACAAAAGGGGAAACATAGATGTATATATCTTTATATACCGAGATCATGTACAAAGGGGGAGTCACTATGTATGAGTTACTAGGTGTAGATATAAATTTTTTGATACTAATTCCAAAGGGGGGGGAATGTTACTCTATATTGGTTTGAACATCGTCATTAGTATTCAAATTGCTCAGTCGGTAACCAAGTCAAAGACAGTCTAGTTGATGATGATCACCGAGCACTAAGTTAACTAAGTACAGTGATCACCGAGCACCATACACTAAGAAGAGCCTCCACTGAGCACCAAGAGATAGTATTCACCGAGTGAACAAACAATTAGATAAAATTTTGTAATGGCACATTATTCTAGGTAACAACTTTTTTCCGAGCTAGATAACTGATTACAAAGATCGAGGAGGACATTAATTGCACATGTAATCATTAATTGGTTATGTTTCATATGTTTAGATGATCAAGGTAAATTTTATAAATCGTTGATCTTAGGTTTTCTAAGATATTGTAAAACCCTAATTTGTTCAAATAGTTTGATATATGAATGTCAAGATATTATTTTGAAATGTAATGATCGAAGTATGATCAAGTAGCTGCCACACTAAGGACATCTGAAGGGGAGAAAAGGGTTTTAGCAAAGGATTTCATTGAATCATTTAGTTTTATTCAGAATATACACAAGGCTACCAAGTAGTACATAAGGTATTATCTATCAAAACAAGGTGATAAAATTATTGCACTTAAAGTATCTGATATCAGCAATATTGAGATTGTATTAGTCAGGTCACAATTTCTTGTTACCCTCTAAAAATTGTAATAGATTCAAAATCTCCTAATAAAGTAGACTTAACCATCTTTGTTTAAATCTCCTAACAGAGTGCACACATACATTGTGTTGCAAAATCCTTTCACAAGGTAGATCTAACAAATATTATTGCTACTCCTAACAGGGTAAGATCACTAGAAGTGATCAATCTTTGTAAGTTCTAACAGGCTACTTTATTACTGCAGTAGTGAAGCTTTGTGGGTTCCATTCCCACTGTAGTTTTTATCTTCTAACAAGGGTTTTTTCAATACCAAAATATATGTGTTATTTGTATTTGATTTTCATGGATGTTTTATTGTTTTGATTACATGCATTTACATTTCTGCAATGGTATTTCATGTATGGTAAAAGAAAACTACTCAGTCGGTTAAAATAGTTTATGTTTACATGGTTTTGTTTTGAAAAGTTTTAAGGGTATTAATTCACACCTCCCCTCTCAATACACACCTTTCTATCATTCCAACAGATCATGACATCAACAATTCATTAATCACATCATCAAACATCAAGAAATCTGTGAATCTATAATCAGGCAATCGAACCATCAAATCAAACAAGACCTCATCGCAAGGGGCATCTCAGCTTCATCGCACTAAATCGAGTTGAGATTCTTTGACATTGAAAAATCTCTAGGGGCATATCAGTTTCATCGCTTCAAATCTAACTAATATTTTCATCTTTATGAATTGGCTTCATCACATCAAATCAAGTCAATTTCTCTAATCGATCTGTTAACGGTAATCAGTTTCACTGCATCACATTAAAAAAATTATTTGTTCAAACCAATCCAAAGGTTTAAGAGTCTTTTTATGTTAATCAATTTAATCACATCAAATCAAATTGGTTATTTTTCATTATCTATCATCGTAGATCGATCAACAGGTGTTCAGTTTCACTTCTTCACATCAAATTGACCATTCTTATATATATTCATATGTTCTAGTCCAATCAAGTTCAGAATCGATATCTTTGAATCAATCAACTTGAGAGTATTTTTATTGCTTCACATCAAACAATTCTTGGTCTCAATGCTAACTGTTCTTTTAATTAATGCACTAATTGCACATCAATTCAAAGAGGGGAAAATTTAATCACCTAAAAAATTATCTACAAGACTATAAGCCCCCAATCTCGATTGTTCATCAAGAAAACCTGAATATTGATTGAATCTCCTCGATCCTAACCTAAGGCAATTCAACTTCTCAATCTGATTTAACCTAAACTCTAGGTCCCATTTGATCATTGCACTTGATTATGTTTAATTAATTAATTCCTAAATCCTAATTTTGTTGACAATTAAATCAACCCTATACTATTTATTTAATTAATATCTTAGGATGTTAATTAAATAAATAATAATTTCCAATTAATCAAAAAAAGAAATTAAAATTTATTATGTCATCACGATTTGGAAGAAAATGCATTAAATCATTTAATTATTCCAAAAATGCATTCTTAAGTCATCAATTAGTTAACTGATTATCAATTTGGAAACAAATCAAATTAGTTTAGTTAACTAAATATTAATTGATTATCATTTTGGAAACAAACCAGTTAACTAGAAAATCAATTATGTTAACTCATGTTTCGATTTAGCAACTTCCTTTCATCTTTGGAAGTTTCTAAAATAACTGATTAATCATTGGATTTAACTAATTCTCTCAACCAATCAAGTCATTTGCTCATGGATTGTGCTAGTTTAGAATGAATCTCAACCGCTCTTCATTAATCGATCTTCTCTGTCCATTTTTTAGAAGATTTCAATATAATCGGGCCTTTGTTCTTCTTAGAAGGAGGATTGCGAAGTAGAGTAATGTTGTCGCATTGTTAAATAGCTATTAATTTATTATTGCTAAATCATAGTTCATTTAGCTTATTTTGCATTTGCATAATCAAATCTTAGGAATTTTACTTTCATTTTCTTAAATGGATTAATATTAGGGTGATATTTGATGTACTTTCATTTCATGTAGTTTAAATATTTCAAAATCCTTCATTTAGATAGAGTCTAAAGTCCCTAGATTTGCAATGATCTGAGAGAAATTTCATACTCCTATTTGGTAGAAGCAAATGAGTCACCTTTGTTGATTCATTCTTCATTTATCTAATACTTTAATCAATCAAACAATGATTCATTGAAGTGTTTGTGTTGTTATCTTAGTAACATTTTCACACACACAAGTGATATCCTCTGGACCACATTTCTAGTTACTATATTGAGTTGCCTACCTTTTGTCAATCTGTGCATCCCAAAACTGGTATTTTTATCCTTTATAGCTCATTTCTTTATATTACTTAATCAAATTCTCCTAATCAACCATCCATTTAGAAAAGGATGATTTCACTTTCTTAGTGCTTAAGTCCTCTTGAACCTAGTGGGTCATCTTCCTTATAAATGTGCTATAGCAAATAGGATCTATGCATTGATCCTCATTTCTTATTATAAAATGAATATGAGGGATAAAGAATAATGGATACGAGGGATGAAGGACATGATAGGTAGGATATGATATAAATATAATATGATAGGATAACATGTATGGAACCTTGCCCTAATTTTGGAGTGAAATAAATTCATAGATTATGCATGATGCTTATTTGCTAGGTTTTCATCATGGTGATGGTTTTTTCTCCCTTTTTGACATTTTAGAAGATAATCGATGCAAGATAGGAAATGGATGAATAACTGCTTGAATGATATACAATAATAGACAATGGGTATGAAGGTATGCTCAAAGATATTGGTAGGGTAATGAAATGGATGATTAGGTGGAATAGGATATGAATTTATAGAAAATATTGGATAGAATGGATGCGAGCATGGAAAGTAGGTATTGCATAATGGAGGGAGAATGAGAATACATGATTTTCAGTGGATGGGAATGTTGTGAACAACATTCGCACACATATCTAGGGGTGGTGAAGTGATAGAGGAAAAGTAAATTTGGATTTCAAAGGAATGGAATATATTTTGGGACAGAAGGACCCAAAATGGATTTGGAGGTTTGAATACGTTTAGGTGGATGGAAACCAATTTTGGATGCCAACTTTAATTTTCATTTATTAATATTTTCTTTAAGGAGTGGCTAAGGAATCCACATGGTTTTTTACTTTTCTTTCTTTTTTGGTTCCTTGGAATGCATTTCTTGTACAAGAGTCTTAGGAATCCATAAACCTTTTTAGTTTTATTTTTTCTTTATGAGCCTTTGTGTCCTTTTGGATTTTTATTTCTCTTTTTGGGTCATATTTTGTGTTTTTAACATGTTGATCCTTTATTTCATGTTGATTTATGGACTAATGGATTTTATGCTTGGCATCAAAATTTCTTAGAAAGGAAATTGGATTCATGTATGAATAGGAATGATATGGAGGCCTTTTGGATGGATGGACTGGATTGTGAACTAACGGATGAAGGGATATATGCACCTAAGATGTATGTAAGGGTTGAAGGGGAAGGTGTAAATTTTAATTTAGATTTTATAGGTATACCAATGTATTGAGAGTGTGGTATGTAATTGAGGCCATGACCCTTAGTATTTACTTTTCTACGTAGAGGTTCTAATAAGTCATTCTTATGGAGGCCTAATGTTGGATGATATTCATGTTTTGTCACTGATGTCAACATATATTTCTGTGGAGAGGACAGACTGGTTACTTAACTAATAGAAGTGTACGGACACTATACGGATAATTCAAAATGATCGAAGTTGGATATATGTAGAAGGATGTGTATTGACCTTATTCCTAAGTTCACTTGGCTTTATGTTACATATTGTGGATGTTATAGTTGATTTGGTGAAGACTGGTTTCTGGACTGTATCTGTAATACTGGACAGAGCATGTCTCTATATTTAAGGTATATCTTTCTGGAAAAGATGGTTTAGATGAAGCGAGATTACTAGTGGATAACCAATGTATGTTGGAATAATGGGTTGATTTTGATTGTTGTATGATTACTGGTGATGTCATCTATGGTGTATATTCTAAAGAAGACCTATCTGGTGGCCGACTTCAGACATGTAGCATGTAAAATGAATTGTGAGCATGGATTACAGGTCTAGAAGTATATATGATGGATTGTATTTGATGTTTACTTGTTTTAGGTACTGTGTGTATCTTAGCAAGGGGTTATATATTTATTTGTATATTGGAAAGCCTTAATTGGTAGACCTAATCAATTTTTTATATTTTAGGAAAGTATAATTGGCCGACGTAAAGAATTATTGTAAGAGGGTATATATGTGAGATCTTTTCTTTTGGAAAGATGTGGTAGAGATTGAAAAGGTAGAGAATTGTGAAAGATGCAAGGCTTGTTGACTGCTGGATGTAAAGTAGAGCTGATTATTATACCTCATTGGAACTGACCAAGAAAAGACAGTTGCTATCAGACAGTTCACTGAATTCCATATTTTTTGTATACACTTGTTCGGATTGTGAATCCTTGAGTGTGGTTTTAACCTTCTTTGCGAAGTATACCTGGACAGTGAGCCTACTACTTTTCTTGACTCCGAACAGGGTCTTTCTCCTAACAGGGACTGTGTACTATAATGTTGTAATAAGCTCCTAACAGGGCTAAATCTTTTAACATTGATACTATACTCTCAGTACATTATTTGTGGGTGATAATTCCCATCAGGATTTTACCTTTAATAGGGTTTCCTCGACAACAAGTATTGTGTTATGGTGTTGGAATTTACTGCGTTATCATTTGCATTGCAGTTTTGGTTTATAAAGTATAAATTTTAAATAATGTATATTACAACTGATTCACCCCCCCCTCTAATTTGTCTTATGGATTGTTATCCCTAACAATTGGTATCATAGCTACTAGTCCTTAGAGAGAAATCTTAACAGCTTGAGGTGATCCTGAAGATGACTTACTAAAAGAAGGATAGTTCAAAATTTGTTCCTGAAAATTTTGATAGTTAGAAGAACAAGATGAGAACAGACTTACTATGTTTGGGAATTGACTACTGGATGATCACAAAAAAGAGTGAAAAGATAGCGACTGAGGATGACTTGGAGAAGGCTAATGAAGATGAAAAGAAGATATTTTCATGTAATATGGTTGCAAGGGAATCTTTTTTTAGTGCACTTTTTGAAGGTGAATTCATAGAAGTAAAACACATGGACTCTGCATATGAGATATGGACAAGATTAGAAGCACTGTATATTGCAGACAAGTTTACTAAACAAGAAAATCTATAGAAATGGAAGACAAAAATAGAATCAATGAAGATGAGAGAAGATGAGAACATTAGGGCATATGCACAGAGAATTATAGAAGGGGTTACTGGCATTAGAAACTTTGAAGGCACTTACAGTGAGGAAGAAGTTATTGTGAAGATACTTAGATCTTTGAAACCTATCTACAAAACCAAAGTACAGGCTATAGAGGATATTATACCTTTGACACCGAGCTTTACTAGAGAGATGTTGATAGAAAAGCTAACTACTTTTGAGGCCGCATAATTGGGAGATTCTTTACCTAAGGTTGAGTCAGCATTTAAGGCAACCATGCACAAGAACAAAAATATCTTATCTGAAAATGCAAGCACTAGCAGTAGTGACCTAAGGGAAGAACTTGGAGCCTATGCCAATGAATGGGAATAGATATAGAAAAGAAGAAAGAAAGCTAGATGAAGTTGTGGCACTGAATGCTAGAAGAGAAAAGAGAGGTAAGGGAAAATTTGAAGGAAAATTATCTTTGAAATGTTTTTCATGTAACAAGATTGGTCATTTTGCATCTAGATGTCCTACAAGAGTTCCAAAGCACAAACTTAAATTATTCAAGTCTAAGTATTTAAAAGAAAAGGAATTTTATTATGCTAGTGAAGGTGTATCCGATGATGATGATGATTATGATAAAATTGGATTTATTGCCATTATGGATGATGAACCTATGCATGAGTAAAAAGCCTTCGTATCCTATGTTGAAAAGAAATTTGAATGGGTTATAGATAGTGGTTTTTCACATCATATGATAGGAGATAAAAATAAGTTTGTGAGTTTGGAAAGACATGATGGTGGTGTTGTCAAATTTGGAGACAATAATCATAGGGTTATCATTGGAATAGGATCTATTTCTCAGGATGGGAAGACTAATACTAACAATGTATTACTTGTTGATGGACTTAAGCATAATCTGTTGATTGTTAGAAAATTAGTGGACAAGGGTTATCAATTCAAATTTGTTGATGGGAAATGCTCTATTGTAACTAAATCAAGAGACTTGATCACATCTAGTACTAAATCTGGAGGTAATGTATTTGAATTGAATACATCTGAAGCTTCTTTTTTTATTGTGAAGGTTGATGACAGTTGGTTATGGCAAGGAAGATTTTGTCATGTTAACTTTGATAAAATTGTAAATTCGAGTATGACAAAAGCAGTAAGATATCTACCTAAAATTGTAAAGCCATATAACACTATGTGTATAGAGTGTGTTATGGGGAAGCAAACTAGAAGCACTTTTAAAATAAAATCCTATTCAGCAAAAGAGAAGTTAGATCTGGTGCATACAGATCTATGTGGTCCTACAAGAACTAGATCATACTATGGTGAAAGGTACTTTATACCTTTTGTTGATTATTTTTCTAAAATGATGTGGGTTACATACTTGAGAGAGAAGTTTGAAGAATTTGACAAGTTCAAGTTGTGCGTGTGTAAATGGGTACCTGTTGAAAAAGACACAAACACCCAATAATTCATTGCATTAGCTTGAAAGGTTAGATAAAATGTTCAAAACCACTAATATCGACCTATTGCTTGCTAACTAGGAGGAGTGTAATTAGTAACATATCAGCCCTCAGAATATGCTACAAATTAGTGATGTATACAACCTAGCATGAAGGATTTAGTTCAAAACCAAGCTAAAAAGATGATAAAGCATGCAATCTAGCTCTAAAAGTTGAAATGAAAATAATGTAAAAGCATGAAATGAAAGATGAAATATAAGTCTAATGTTAATTTAATAGCATAACAATGTAATTTTGATCTAATGTGAGGGCTTATTTACTCTCAAAAATGGCTTCTATTTATAGAATAATGAGAGAGAGAGAGAGGGGGGGGGGCAAGATGAATTAATGAGTGAAGGGGCTCATTAATGAAGTTGTAAGAGCCATTAATGCCCAAGGCATTAATAAGGCATGTGAAAGACATAGGCTTAAGGCATCTTCATTAATAAGGCATTAATGAAAGCCTTAAAGAGGTAAGGGAGGATGTAAGAGGATGGCTTGAGAAAGTGGACCTTAAGGAGGTCAAGCTTGAGAAAGTGGACTTT
>MU226906.1:2255227-2271972 GCA_018584345.1 Thuja plicata
GATTAGATTAGCATGGGTGAATGGGTTGAGAAGGGTTAGAACCCAGGGTAGAAGTGGTTGAGATAGGTTAGGTTGGGGTTTAGGGAAATATTAATAAATGAAATAAACTTATTTAATTCATTTAGAATATAGGAATTAATTATTTAAATAATGAAATTGCTTTTTAATAATTAGGAGACTATAGCCATTTTAATTAAATTAAATAGGCTAGGGGAATAGGTTAATTGCAAGTGGGTATTTAATTTAGGGATTTATTTAATTCCTTTATAATTAAATATTATAAGCATGTTTGATTTTGATAATATTTGATTGGTCAAAATTGATTTAAATTGGATGGCTATAATAGTTAATATAAATCAATGATAAAAATCACCTAGGACATTAAATTGATTTAAAGAATTATGCCAAGCAGTAACAGGGTCGTTTGGACATAATCGAGGGTATGATCACACTTAGGGAAAATAGGGTCCATAGTTAGAACAAACCAAATTTAGGTGGTTACATTTGCCCCTCTTTGATTTGATGTGCGAGCAGTTGATTGATTCAAATAAAGTTTTTTGATTTTGACTTCAGAAAGATCGAGAATTTTGTCCTTGGTTGTCAAACGAAATGTTGATGAGATCAGGCTCATATACTTGATCGAAACAAACAGATAGAATTGATTTTGAACTTGGTTGTCATCCAAAGATCAATAAAAGATTTTAAAGATATCAATTCTAAACTTGGTTGTCGTCCAAAAATTGATAATACTGATTCTGAACTTGGTTGTCGTCCAAAAGTCAGTATGAAGCTGCTAGGAGCTTTAAAAATCTCTTAAAATGAGGAAACATAAGATATCAGCTTATGAGAACCAAAGCTTTCTATCCAACAGTTTCAACTTTAGTCAAGGAACTATTATGCCCCTAGTTTGTTTGATAACAAAGTCATTTTGATGTTGTTTCAAGCAAAAATTTAATTTGATGATAGTGTGATCATGCCCCCTTGGGAATGAAATCAAAGGAAAAGAAATAAATCCCTTAGTTGAAAAGAACATAACACTTGCAGGAAGCGATAGGGCCAGAAAGAGTGGAGTAGAAGATGGTGTGTTTAAAAATAAACACACGATTATCAAGTTAATTACATGAAAATATGAGTGATAAGGCTGATAAAATGATGTTTAGACCAAGATGTATGATGAAATGTGCAATATTTACCAATGTGGTGAATAAATGAAGCAAACCCATAAGTTTTGAAACTGTCGCAAAAGTGAAGTTGTGCTATTGAAAATGGCATAGATACCTTCAATTTGGTTCCCAATTGAGTATAAAGAGAACATAAATGAATTTGTAGTTATCCGGGAGGAGTTTTTGGAAACCCTAAATGTCTCAAAAGACCCATATAAGCCTCCAAAAGTACCATTTCACTATTCATTAGCACATTCCTCCATAGAAATTCTATGAGCTCTGCAGCGAAGATGGTAGTCCCCATGAGGAAGCACCGATTTGAGATGAGCCACCGACATCAACGACCAGCTGACTACCCACCGCCAGTAAGTACCCAATAAACTAGCCTGTAAATTTTGCATTTTTGAATTTCATGCATTTTTGTGTGTTTTATGGCGAGTTAAAGTTAGGGTCGTATCCGGGATTCTGGATCGCATCTGGTCAATCCCGACTCGCGTCTGATTTTTCCTGGGTCGTAACCAGTTTTTCCAATTTTCTATGTCACATCTGGGGTTTCCTAGATTGCATCATGTTCCTTAGGTTTAGTCTTTTTTTTTGAAGAAACCCATCAGGGGCTCGCATTCTATATTTCAAGGATCACACCCCGCGTTTAGGATCGCATCCTGTATGCGCAATCGCATCCTGTATTTTTGGGATCGCATATGGTAGAAGACTTAGAGTTTTAATTTTTTTAATCTATTTGTGTCCTATGAACCTGGAATGACTTAGCAGAGTAGGATTCTGCCCCTTTTTGTAAATAGCGTATGATGTTTTACTGTGTGTTCAAAATCAGGCCCAGTTTGAGGTAGTCGCCTTTTGCGGCACTTATCCTATGTGAGTTCTTGCATTGTCTAGCCGACTGTCAGATGATGATCAGACCACCATGATCTGATTTGGATTATGATCACTAATAGGTTTACCAGAGATCAAGGTGAACTGAGGGTTGTTGACTACTCTTGCCAAGAGGTGGCATTCTGAGCAGAACACCTTCCACCTTCCCACTAGTGAGATTACTATGACTCCAGAGGATGTCTGGAGGATACTCTGAGTACCCATGGTTGGACATGAGGTATTTTTTGAGTCTAGAGCTAGTGTGGTGATCAGGACAGCTTGAAGATTCTTCTAGGATGATACTATAGATCGCAGATACATGTCATGGGATTACATGGTCAATCACTATGATTGATTAGCTATGTACTTGGCCAGATTAGTAGGCGGCATCCTTAAGCTGGACAGAGGTCAGCACAAATTTTTGGTAGGCTAGGTGAGCATGGTGGAGCAGATGATCGTCCACCACCGACGTTTTTCTTGGGGGAGCTGCATACTAGCTCATATATAGAGAGAGCTTCATGAGATTGTGTACCACCATACCTGTAGCATGACTATTGGGATATTGATCCTTCATATTTGGGCCTGGGAGCACATCCCGGTGACACGGCCAATTGTTGATAGGCAGAGGGCACCCGAGCAGCCTTATGTGTATATGTATGCAGGCCTCCTACAGCAGCCTCATGTGGGCAAGGTTGAGTATTGGCGTCGATTATTCAACGATATGATAGAGGTCATGTGGCGACCATACCTAGACTATGAGGTATGGACATCTGATGCATGGTAGGTACCATTTTTGTGCCAGAGTAGATATTTGATCGGTCATACCAAATACATTATTGAGTGCTTCTTGATTACTAGGGTTTTGAGACAGTATGGGTGGCAATAGGGCCATACAGAGGATGTGGTTGTTTATGATCATATCAGGGATGAGGCATCTGATTGGGGTGCACAGCTGACATATGAGACTACCTCACAGGAGATCTGAGACATGGTGGCTATAGACTAGGACCCTCATCTAGATGTCAAGGATGCCAGAGTGTTAGATGGGTATGCTACAGAGATGCTTCAGTATCCTTTTCCATAATTTATAGTGCCTGAGGAGATCATTCCTTATATAGAGGAGCCTCTGGATTATGATCCTGATGACCGACCTGTCAGGGGGAGAGCAGGTAGAGACAGAGCACCGGGGAGACATGGGGGCCATGATGGTGGTAGAGATGGTGGCAGGCATCCCCCTCCAGATGATAGGCATGATGGTGATGACAGGGGTGGTGGCAGAGAGGCAGTTGATACAGGTGGCGCCAATAGTAGTGGGCAGGGTAGATGGCAAAGGTTTAGATTCGTTCCCCCACAGAGAGATACTGGCCCACTACTTACTCTAGAGCAGCATAGACAGCAGCAATAGAGAGCTCAGGAGAAGGATCCTGGTAGAGATCGAGATCCTTTATCTCGATGCGAGTAGGAGAGGGAGCAGCTTCAAGCCCAGATCATAGCCTTGGAGGCTAGGGTTACTACTGTGGATGCTCTTTTAGCAGATAGGGACAGACAGCTTGAGCAGCTGAGAGATGAGAGGGACACACAGGGGGAGATGCTCAGAGCTGAGAGAGAAGCCCATGCCCAGATAGCAGTCCATCAGGGACAGAGGGTGACATATTATTATGCCTTGTATCATGTAGCAGTTCCTGAGGGGCAGAGAGCATCATCCTTTTCTCGTGTTGCTCAGCAGTCAGAGGGGGCCATGCCACCTCCAGCAGCACCTTTCATGCCACCTCCTCCTCCTCCTCCTGACCAGGGAGAGGGGGCAGGCTAGAGTTGACTCTTATTTCTATTTTCTATGACATGTACATTTTTGAGATTATATATGTATATCTGGATCCTGCTGAGATCCCCTTTTTGTATATCACATTCAGTCGTACATATATCTTATTCATTTTTGGCATACTGATACTCTTTTATTTTCACTGATACACTTTATGCTTTGATTTGTACCATGTTTATGATGATATATATCTGATGCAATTTCTTGATTCTGACATGTTTCATGTGGTAAATGGATCCTTTTTGCTTTCCATAGACATGGTAAATGTATCTTGTTTGCACATGTGATGATATCTTGACCTTGTGATGAGTTAGTTTATAGCTGATAACATCATTTTATGATTTAGATGTGATGTACTATTACTAATATAAATATGTCATAAATGATATCTATGTGAAAATGAAAAATGTATTTTTCTTTTATTTTTCTAGTTACGCAATATAGATGTATGGATGCACTTAGGATGTAGAAGTAAAAATGTAATACATGAATGTTTTTATTTTGTATTCTCCAGTTGCTTCTTTTCAAATGAATGCAAAATGTATGTTATGGATGTACAGGTGATATTTGATATCAGTTTTATTGATGATGTAATTAACTTGATGATTTAGAAGAAGACAGAAACCATTTTTTAGCTTAAATTTCTTTATGTTGATTATTGTTGTTGACAAATGCATCAGGCAATCTTTAAATGTAGCTATATGAAGACTCTTAGGACTTGTCACTAATTTAGCAAATATTGCAACATTTTTATCATCATTGGGTACTTTTGGAATGGATACCATCTGATAGTAAAACCATCACTAATACCCACTGATATTATGATAATATGAATACTATGTTTTATTGAAATGTCATAAATAGACTTAGGCATCAAGGCATAGAAGCCAGGATAACAAAATAGTCACCTTCCTTCTAATATACCAGATTCTGAGTAAGGTAAGATATTGGACCCGCAATGACCTTGAAAATTCATATCCTTGGGTACATTATGATTCATATACCTTAGTGAGAATCTGGATCAGAAAATAGACAAAGAAATTGTGTCAAACTCACCGTAGTTTACACAACAAAGATCGAGATATATGCGGCTATCAACCCATAGTGGCAGCTCTTACCATAAACATCTAAGTTAGGAGAAATTTATAGGATCATATGAAATAATCACCATACACAGAAATTCAAGAAAACATTATGCCCCCAATCCTTGCGACTCTTTGTCCTTGCGCAAACATCATTGAGTAACTAAGAAGACATAATAAATCAGCAATTGTGAATCAATCAAATAAAATTTAGAATTACTTAGATGCCCCTAGTTGAAAACATCATCAGGACATAAAAGAATCATAATCAAACCATGAGTAAACTATGTGTTAATTAGTAATTTGTTCATCTATATGTCAAACACAATAAAGATTCATCAATCATAAATTTAGAATATAAGAAATATGGTGTTCCATATCTGTGCATTGATAGGATAATTCATTCATGTTTGCAATCCAATACGGCTTTGTAGGAATGCTAGTGAATGTCAATGTCATGTCCCATGTTTTGAAAAGACACCTTGGTTTTTTTTTGAAAAAGTGACATTTTTTTGCATGTGTCAAGAAACTTTGTGTCCGTGAGGCAAACCAGCCTAGAGAAACTTAGCAACCATAATGACTATGCCAACAAAGATGCCCCCAGTGTAGAATGACTTATTCCTAAGACATAAAGATAGACAAATCCCAAGCAAGGATAAGATAGTCATGTCAGAATATGAAGTCAGTGTATGAGCACATGCAAAATTATGATGGCGTAGTATTAGTAGTGCATTGATAGAGGGAGTGCAGAACACAAGTGACACCTGATTGCCAGGTTTTCACCACTTGGCAAGATATTTTTCTTTCTTTTTGCTACCAAGATGCCTGTTTTACTAGGTGCTCATCAAGGAACTTTTCTCTTCTTTTTTTTTTGCTATTTTTGTCTTTTTTTGAATGTTTTTGTAGTATCAAGGCGCCTGTTTACTAGGTTTTCACCAAGGATACCCTTTTTGAAGGACTTTTTCCACTATTTTTGGATTTCTTCAAGATCAATTTTCTGAATGTTTTTGGTATTTTGCCAAGACTTTTTGCTGTATAGGCTCTGCTAGCCAAACATTAAGCGTAGAACTGCTTTAAATGTAGAGTGTTGATAGGATCTGGAAGAACGTATCCCTCAGGTGTAGCTAATTGATAAGCTCCAGTCCCAAAAGTAGCAGTGATAACATAAGGTCCCAACCAGGTAGGTTCAAACTTTCCTTTTTGCTCTTTGTTGGGATGGTTCTTAGGATTTTCTTTCAGGACAAGGTCTCCCACCTCAAACTTGCATGGATTAACCTTCTTGTTGTAACCTTTGGACATTCTCACTTGGTACACTTTGAGGTGATTGAATGCTTGTTGCCTGCACTCATCTAGGAGGTCAAGAGAATTTATTCGATCAATGCGGTACTGCTCATCAGTAACCAGTCCTTGTAAAGATATCTGCAAAGATGGAATTTCAACCTTAATAGGTAGTACTTCTTCAGCACCATAGACTAGAGCAAATGGTGTGGCTCCAGTTGGTGTTTGGATGCTTGTTTTGTAGGCCCATAGTGCCAGATTCAGTTGTAAATGCTAGTCTCTACCAGACTTGCTCACAATTCTGTGTAGGATTTTGAGAATATTTTTGTTTGATGCCTCGGCCTATCCATTACCTTGAGGATAATAGACCGAGGAGAAATGTTGAGTGATATGAAACTGTTCACAGAGGTCATCAATGTCTTGATTTTTAAATTGGACCCCATTGTCTGTCACAATTGAAGAGGGTATCCCATATCTACAAATAATGTAGTTCAGAATGAACATAGCCACCTATTTGCCAGTGGCTTTGATTAGCGGCATGGCTTCGACCCACTTCGTAAAATACTTAGTGGCCGTAATGATGAACTTGTGTCCATTTGAAGAGTTGGGATATATTTGTCCAACCAAGTCAAAGGCCCATTGCTGGAATGGCCAATGTGTTATAAAAGGTATGAGTTCTCTGATAGGAGCATGAATAAGGTTTCCATGTGTCTGGCATTTAAGACATGCTTTTGAAAATTGAATAGCATCTTTCTCCATGGTAGGCCAATAATAGCCTACTCTGAGCAGTTTCTTAGCTAATGAAAATCTATTCGAGTGTGATCCACATACACCTTCATGGATGTCTTTTAAGGCTAGATCAGACTCTTTGAGTTCTAAACACCGAAGAAGTGTTCCGTCGAGACTAGGTCAATATAGGTTGTAAGTTATGAGGATGCAATGCGATGCTATCCTAATCAGGGATCTTTTTTCATTTCTAGATAGATTGGCGGGAATAGTTTGTTCAGAAAGATAAGCAATGATATTGGCATATCGAGATCGATCTGGGATATTTAAGGCACAGATTACCTGGTATTCTGGATTGGCAAAGGCGGGATAGGATATTTCTTCCACCAAGAATTCATAGCGGAATTGATGTTCCTCTAGTTGTAACATGGATGCCAAGGTAGCCATAGCATCTGCAGCTTTGTTCTCTAATCTTGGTATCTATTGGAAGGTGACGAAGATAAAGAATTTCTTCAAATCATCAACTAGTTGCTTGTAGGGCATAAATTTTCATCTCTTGTTTGATACTCCCCATTGATTTGATTAATAATTAGTTGGGAGTCACCATATACGTATAACTCAATGATCTTCCATTCCATGGCGAGCTTGAGGCCATTGACCAATGCTTCATATTTTGAGATATTGTTGGTGCATGGAAACATTAATTTGTAAGACTTGGGAATTTTATATCCTTATGGAGTTATGAAAAAGACCCCTGCTCTAGATCCTTGTTGAGTAAATGAACCGTCAAAGTACATCTTCCATGGATGTTCAGTGAGATGCATGATTGTTTCATCAGAAAATTCAATTAGTAATGGTTCATCATCCTGGAGCGGTGAATCAGCCAATTGATCTACAAGTACCTGTCCTTTGATAGCTCTATGTTCAACATACTCAATGTCAAACTCACTTAGAATGAGGACCCATTTTTCCAAACGGCCTGTTCATGTTGTTCTTCTTAATAGATACTTGAGAGGATCGATCTTAGCAATGAGCTTGACTGTATGAGAGAGCATGTAGTGTCTCAATTTTTGTGATGTGAAGATGACTGCTAAGCATGCTTTCTCAATAATTCTATAATTGAGCTCATAAGCGACTAGAGTTCTACTAATGTAGTAGATAGCTCGCTCTTTCTTTGTTTCATCCTCTTGTGCTAGCAATACTCCTAGGGATGTAGTTGTAGTTGAAATGTATAGGAGTAAGGGATTTCCATGAATAGGAGCCATAAGAATAGGTGGAGCAGCTAGGTACCCCTTTAATTATCTGAAGTTGGTTTCACAGCATTCATCCCAGTTGAACGCAACCCCTTTATGTAGTAGCTTAGTAAAGGGTTGTGTCTTATCTGCAAGTTGGGACATAAATCTCCTGATAGACTAGAGTCTCCCTTGTAGTGTCCTCATTTGACTGATATTATGTGGAAGAGTCATCTCTAGAATAGCTTTTACCTTTGTTGGATCTACCTTGATTCCCTTTGTTAAAACTATGAATCCCAGGAGCTTGCCTGATTGGACCCCAAAGGCACATTTCTTTGGATTGAGCCTGAGTTGGAACTGTTCCATTCAAACCAATATCTTTCCTAAATCAGCAATATGAGTACCTCTTTCTTTGGATTTAGCCAGTGTGTCATCAACATAGTCCTCCATGTTTTTGTGCATCATGTCATGGAATATTATTGTCATAGCTCTCTAATATGTTGTTCTAGCATTCTTGAGCCCAAATAGCATGAGGTTCCAACAAAATGTTCCCCATGCACATGTGAATGCAATTTTATCTTGATCTTCAGGGGCAATCTTGATTTGATTATAACCCGAGAATCCATCCATTAATGAAATCATCTGGTAGCCAGCTATAAGTTCTGTGATCATGTCAATATTTGGCAGAGGGAAATCGTCTTTTTGACATGCTTTGTTGAGGTCTCTGAAGTCCGTATAGATCCTAATAGATTTATCAGATTTAGAAATAGGGACCACATTAGATATCCATGCTGCATAGGCAATGACTCGAATGAATCCATCTTTTAACAACTTTTCCAATTTTGCTTTTACCAATAATGCAACATAAGGATGCATTTTTCTAGGTTTTTGTTTCACGGGCTTGATCCCAGGAGCTATAGATAAGTGGTGCATAATGAGATTGGGATCTAGCCCTGGCATATCAGTGTAGGACCAGGTGAAGTTGATCTTTTTCTCCTTTATGAATTCTATGAATTGTACCTTCTCTTCTTCTGATAGAGATTATGCTAGATGAACTATCTGAGGATCTTCAACAGTGCCCAAGTTCACTAGCTATGTTGGTTCAATCAATACCGAAGATCTTTTCTGAAAGTGTTCAGGGAGGATATCAAGAATCTCATCCTTTGGCACCTTTGAGAGGTTTTCACCATTGGATACATCATTTTTCTTTACTATTTTGAGATCTGATACTGCCACAGAGTGGTTTTCACCGTCATTCTTCTTTTTCTTTTTCTTTTTCAATTTGTGACTAAGAAACCTTATATCCTCCTATGACATGTTCTCACTCCTTACATTGGTGGAAGAAGGGTGAGGTTCACAAGCATTAAGGTAACAAGCCAGGGAGTGATCATTGGGAAAGTTGAGGATAGGAGTGGGATTTGTTTTAGTCTAATCAATGAGGTCTGGAAGTACCAATGTTAGGGAGTCAGATTCTAGGAAGGACAGCATCGCATTAGCATCACAACTATTAACCGACATGACACGATCTGTTAAGTTAATATCTTCAATGTTTAGATCAATAAGAGTAAGATCATTGTTAAAAGGGTCATAGTCATTTATATATGGATCAAACTCTAGTGACTCGTCAGTAGATATCTCATCATTATCCCTTTGTAAAAGAAGGCTTCTTGCTTGTAGCCTATGAAATTCTTCTAGAGTTATGTATTCACATGTGTCTCCGTCAATGATTGGAGGAAGGAACTCTTCTTCTAATTCAGGAGGATCAGTGTCATTCAAAAGGAATGTCTGGTCATTTACTAGGAGCTAAGGAAGCTGCAAACATGTGAATTGTTTCTATCCCAATTTCCTCAGAGGCAATAGATAGCTGATCCCACTCATAGTCATGAGAGTCTGTGAAATCATCATCAGATCTATCCAAATATTCAGCAATGTTTATTTGATGGACTCGATTAGCTACTTGTAGATCATAGTGAGGTAGATTAAGAACATGTGTAATTGTGACCAATTGCCCCTAGTTAGGATGTAAATTATGTGGCCAGGGTTCCTCTTGAGTGATTGTAGCTATGGTGTCTCCTACCTCTTGAATGGGTGGTTGTTCTAGCAACAGAGTGTGAAGATCCTATGGTACCTCAAAACTAGGTACGTAGCATTCTCCTTGATATTCAGGATTATCTGTACCAATATGTAGCAATCTCTCATAATGCCATGGTTCTAATACTATTTCATCTGTTTTATCACTCTCTGCTTCAGAAGGTGGACTCTGCTTTGAAGTAGGTTTGTTGGATTGAGTATTAAAGCCCAGTGCTATTTTATCTCTATTGAGACGGAACTCCATGGGTATGGGTTCAATGATCCCTCGTCCTATGTCATTTAGAGGTCCTTTTCCTTTGTATCCCATTTGTTTGAGGAAATCATATCCCTTTCCATACTATTTTGGGGATATCTTCACATGTTTGACCTCAGAGTCCACTGGTTCTCCTTTGTAAAGCCAGTTCAAGACTACCTTCTCTTCTGTGTTATCTAAAGAAGATGTGGATGCCTTTATCATACTAGTAGCCTTGTGTACTTCTAGCTCCTAGATTGCGAGAGGTGTGAATGTTGATGACAATTTTCCATAGGATCTCAGTGATATTAGAAGCTCTGTCATTGAGGGAGTTAGGTCCAACTTGTACTCTCCCATACCTCTTTCTTGAAGTTTCAATGTTTTTCTAAAGCCTTTCATAGCCATGTCCTTGGTAGTCTCAGGAGCAACTGCGTCCATAGATTCTTTGTTGTGTGGGATCATGCTACCTGCTTTGATATTGTTGCAAGTGTAGTTGGCATCTGCAGGAATGGTCACCTCTATCCCATTATGTGGGAACTTGATGCATTGGTGATAAGTAGATGGTATAGCTTGCATCTCATGAATCCATGGTCTCCCTAGCAGAATGTTGTAGGCTAGTGGTAGATCCAAAACTTGACATATAAAATTCCTTTCAATCGGCCCAACTCTGATGGGTAGACAAATAATACCTCTGGAGGATCTTTCTTCCTCATCATATGCTTTGATGGTTATCTTATTTCTAGAGTCAATTGTTTTCTCTGAGAGGCCTAGCCTCCTGACAAGATCTAGTGTGTAGATATTCAATCATGCACCTCCATCTATCAATACGCGTCTAACACGGGATTTATGAATAAGAACTTTGATATGGAGGGGTTGATTGTGTGGATGGGTTAATGACTTGTCATCCTCCTCAGAAAAGGAGAGGTAGTGTGGTGATGAGATGTGATTGACCATTTCTTGGAATTTGTCTATATCTATATCCTTTGGAACATTAGCA
This sequence comes from Thuja plicata, assembly GCA_018584345.1. Lineage (NCBI taxonomy): Eukaryota > Viridiplantae > Streptophyta > Pinopsida > Cupressales > Cupressaceae > Thuja > Thuja plicata. The sequence goes on from MU226906.1 coordinate 2,266,718, forward strand.
GCATGTAGAGCTTGTTCTAGGATTTCTCTATGCACCGTGGATATTTTGAGCAATTCGAAGATGGAAATTTTGGCAATGGTTCTTTGCAATTGGTCTACCAAGTCATATTTTTCTCTAAGGATAGTAACCACATCTTTTCCTCCTGGTTTGGGAATAGTGACAATAGGAACCTTGGGTTTTGATGTTGATTTCGGAGGTCCTTTGATTGTAACCTGTGCTTGGCTCCAGGTTACAACATTTGTGGAGGATGAGGCTCCTTTGATGGTGATCATGTTGACGGATTTTTTTTAATGCTGAGCATATTGATCACATTGTCACTCTTGGAATAGGTGTAGTTTATATCATTACATTTCCCTTTAGATGTTTCCCCTTGATTATAATTAGGGAATGGTTTATTAAATGTTGTGTGATCTTCATTCATAGTGTGTCCATCCACCTTGATCTTACCTCCTTCGATGAGGTCTTGGATAATGTGCTTGAGCTTGAGACAATTATTTTTCTTATGTCCCTTGTTTTTGTGGAAGACACAATAGGAGTTATCATCCCACCATCTAGGTTTGACCATTGGTTCCCAAGGCTTAGAATCGGGAATCGTAAAAACTTTGTTATCCACTAATGTCTTTAAGACAGTCTCAAGAGGTTCCCCCAAAGGTGTGAATGTTCTTTGGGGTTTTGAATTCCATGTTCATCCCTTGTCATTATCATTGTTTGTTTTGGGAATGGGAGGTGTTACTTTAGCCTCTTTGCTTGCTTCCATACCATTGGTCAGATTGAATGCTTCAGTTTAGAATTAATGTTAGAAGCATCAACCACTCCATCATTGACAACATTTTTGTTTTGTTTCCACCATTTAGGCTTGGAGTTGGACCTACTACCTTTGCTTTCATTTTGAAGGGTGATCTCCCCCTTTTTGACTATGACTTCCTCAATACGGAGGGCATTTTTATCATCCTATAGAATCTAGGAGAGTCTTGCATTTGTAGAGAATAGCTCAATTCAGGTATGAGATTATTAACAAAGATCTCCATCTTCTCTGTTTCAGGAATGACTCTTGAATATCATGCAAAAATCTTCCTCCATCTTTGTAGGAAGTGTGTAAAAGATTCTCCCATTTTCTACTTGGTGTTACATAGATCCATCATGGTAACATCATGTTGGATGTTGTAGGAGTAATGTTGAATGAACCGTTGCATCAACTCCTCGAATGTTTTGACTTTAGGATTCAACTTTGAAAACTACTCCATGGAATTTCCTCCTAGACTTCCTGGAAACAGTCACATGAGCTAAGTGGGTTCATGCATGTACTCAATGCTTAGAGAAAAGAATTCTCTTACATGGTCATGTGGATCAGTTTCCCCTGTGTATTTATCATACTTTGGCCTTGCCACATTAGGAGGAAATGGGACCATTGTGATACTTTTATCAAAAGGGAATGGACAAATGGCGTCCAAAGAGTATTTTGTTTTTGGTTTGTCCTTCTCTTGTTTGAGGTTTTTGAGCTCTATTTGCATCTTATTGAGCTATTTGGTAAGGATAGATATGCAGTTTGGTACTTCCTTTTCTTTGAGGTCATCCACATTGTAATCCTTGGGTAATTTGACACTCGTGGATGCTAGATGGAGAAAGTACTTTTCTTTATCATCACCAATTATTCGTTCCAATAATTTGTGGATCCTTTTGCTTTGTTTAAGCTTCTTGTATTCATCTTCAGGGATCTCTTTCTCACTATCTGACCCAAATGGATTATGTTCAAACTTGGGTCTTTCTTCTTCTTTCGTGGCTATGGATTGTGCTTGTTTGCCATCATCATAACCTTCAAAGGCCTTACTCCATTCATTAGTGTGGCTATCTATTTGAGGTGAATCAAGATCAAAAAGGGAACTGCAAGAAGTTTCTCCTTGGAAGTGTGGTGTTTTAGGAGGCACTTTTGATCCTTTAGTCATGTACTGGTTGCGGCTTGTGTTAACCATGACGTTTGTTTCTCAACTTCGTTAACATTTCCCAATAGTGCAAGTATGGATTCCAGATTTTTCAAGTGGGCATGTCTAGGTAGATGTAACTGTTTGTTTGTTTGATGGACATAAATGATTCCAGCGTCAGAGGGTTAGAATGCCTTGATAGTGAGCTGGAAATCAAGTTGTTGATAGAAAATGAATAGACCACACGTATTGAACTGATCATGAAAGACAAACTATGCATGCAAGGTGGACGTCTTGAAAGTGTTTGAAAATAATAGCAGGGAGACCAGAAGAGACAACAAGGACTAGCTAAAGAGCAAAAAGGGTACCTAAATCAACTGAGACTTCCTAGGAAAAACTGTTAGAAATGCCCACTATCCTGAATGCGAGCCCCCAGATAGAAGCCTCTGATGGCACTAGATGCGATCCTAAATCCTGGATGTGACTATATGCTGACTAAATGTGATCTAATGCACCAAATACGATCCTAAATCCTGAATACGATTTGGGAAAAATAGGATGCCATTCTATGATGGTCTTGTCAGTTTTGATCAATTTTGAAAAATTTGTTTTTGAAGTGCGTGAAGGTGTTTTCTTCCAGATTTCGTCAAGAGGTGTTTGTAGGACGTGAAAAACACTTGTACTCTAAGGTTTGAAATTTGTTGATTTTTTTTGAGGATCTTATCTTTTTAGTGGTCTTTTGAACACGTCAAACAGTTTTGCATTGTTAAGAGGATGAATCAAACACACTTTTGCCCTATTTTCTAGGTGGAGGATGAAAATCTTTGCTTGTTGACTTAGGTACACACTCAAATACTAATCATAATATAGTCATCACCTAGCACGCAATGGCTCTAGTCATGATGCTGTATTAGCCGACTCCAAATGCAAGTGAGGGCACAATATGACGAGTGTCTTGGGGAAATTACTTTTTTCCTTGCACAAATATTATCACCCTTTCGGGGATGAATCGGGTATTCTTTCAGTTGAAGTTGTTGTAGATTATTGGGCAATCCATTTGAAACTATCCCCCATAGAATTGCATAAGGAAAAATTGAGGCGTATATCCATATAAGTACCTGAATATATATAGTCTCGCAAGCAAGATTCAAGCGGCTCCGCTCTATATATACCCCGATATGTTCAAGAAATGATGTTGTAATTCCAAGAACAAAACCAGTTCTATCTTCTGAGGCTTTGGCCTATAAGGAAGCAACTATTTATAGTGAGTTGGAAGGGTTGGTGTAAGACCTGTCCTCACTTGGGTCGTTCTCGGGAGATTTTTTCCTCAACCGGTAGGCCCTCTACTATTAAAAGATCGTTAACCAGGATTGGCAAGCTTAGGATTTCTAGATTTCTGATTCTTCAAAAGAAGAAGAGAATACTCTCCTAGTCCATGTCATTTTCTCCTCAAACACTTAAAACAAAGGTTCTTTCCCTCAAGCTATTTTGAACCTGATTTAATTGTTCCTATCTTTAAAGAAAATAGAAAGGGAAAGTTTGTTTTGTTCAATTAACCACAAGATTTCATGAGTTTGTGTTGTTCAATTTCTGATCCAAAAGTAATTAAACGATGTGTTTGTTCATTGATCCCACATATTTAATACTTTGTTTTGTTCAATTACTAAATCCAAAAAGAATTATACGATTTTGTTCATTGATCCCACATGATTTAGTGATTTGTGTTTGTTCAATTTCTATCCCAAAATGAATTAAACAGTGTGTTTGTTTGTTTAGTTACCCCCAATTTCATCGCAAATGATAAGACAACGTTCGACTTTCTTATTTTTCTTAAGAGGAAAAGAGCATAATATCTAGTTATTTTAGCAAGTGTGAAGAAATAGTTTTTAAGTGTTTGAAAAGAAAATAAAATAGAGGTCAAGATGGGGGGTTTGGCAACCTGTAAAAACCATGTTAGTATCCTCTTAACCCATCTCCATGAAAACCATTGAAAAAAAAAATACCTGCAAAACACTTGTTAACCTGTAAGAGACAAAAAGCACAACTTGTCAAACTTGTTAGGATTAGGAAAATGATGTAGACAATATTTTCAACCAAATATGAGCCTAAATCCTACTGAATGTGATATAGTATCTGGGATACAAGCCTATTCACCAGATATGAGCCATTGCTGACCAGATGCGAGCTAGAACCAGAAACAATCTAGGAAATCTCGGATGTGAGCCAGAATTTACGCGGTGCGAGGGCGTATCTGGGATGCGATCATGCAAGATTAAATGTGATTCTGTGATCGATTTTTGAGTATGCAAATTGCCAAAAAATGTTAGAGAATGAGGCTAAATCAAAAATTGAGCTCCACGGTGGGCACCAGAAATGTGCGTGTGTAAATGGGTACCTGTTGAAAAAGACACAAACACTCAATAAGTCATTGCATTAGCTTGAAAGGTTAGATAAAACGTTCAAAACCACTAATATCAATCTATTGCCTGATAACTAGGAGGAGTGTAATTAGTAACATATCAGCCCTCAGAATATGCTACAAATCAGTGACATATACAACCTAGCATGAAGGATTTAGTTCAAAACCAAGCTAAAAATATGATAAAGCATGCAATCTAGCTCTAAAAGTTGAAATGAAAACAATGTAAAAGCATGAAATGAAAGATGAAATATAAGTCTAATGTTAATTCAACAGCATAATAATGTAATTTTGATCTAATGTGAGGGCTTATTTACTCTCAAAAATGGCTTCTATTTATAGAAGAATGAGAGAGAGAGGGGGGGGACAAGATGAATTAATGAGTGAAGGGGCTCATTAATGAAGGTGTAAGAGCCATTAATGTCCAAGGCATTAATAAGGCATGTGAAAGATATAGGCTTAAGGCATCTTCATTAATAAGGCATTAATGAAAGCCTTAAAGAGGTAAGGGAGGATGTAAGAGGATGGCTTGAGAAAGTGGACCTTAAGGAGGTCAAGCTTGAGAAAGTGGACTTTCTCAAGTGGGTTGAGTTGCTAAGCATTCCTTAATGAAATGTGACAACATTAGGAGGTGGGTTAGGACTAGAATAAGGATTAGGATTATATTAGCATGGGTGAATGGGTTGAGAAGGGTTAGAACCCAAGGTAGAAGTGGTTGAGATAGGTTAGGTTGGGGTTCATGGGAATATTAATAAATGAAATAAACTTATTTAATTCATTTAGAATATAAGAATTAATTATTTAAACAATGAAATTGCTTTTTAATAATTAGGGGACTATAGCCATTTTAATTAAATTAAATAGGCTAGGGGAATAGGTTAATTGCAAGTGGGTATTTGATTTAGGGATTTATTTAA